>CAVMBJ020000276.1:0-13337 GCA_963675895.2 Styela plicata
TCAATTCACAGCCAGCTCTGGTGCAGATGTGAATTTGTGCAAAATTCAGAATGGTTTTGTTGCATTTTGCATTAAAATTCATCTTCATTTTGCAAGCTTTCGTTCCTATGAGCGACACATGGCAGATTCGAATGCTTCGAATCAATCTGAAAAAACTAACTGGATTGCTCAGTCTTATTTGTCATATCGCTACTCTACAACACATTTATCATCTATTTGCAAAAGGCTCTATTTCATACTGAATATTTTTATCGATTTTTGCGTCAATTGAAATATGTTTGGTTAGTTTTTGTTTATTTTTCACTTTTAAGGCCTTAAGTGGAGCACTTTGTGAATTTTTGGAGGAGTGGTAAATGTCTTTTCTAGATTACTTCGTTGCCGTTTCTACGGGTCTGTTCTACCTTCACAAATAAAACGACTCGCTAAGAGGCGTTGGAAACACATAGACCCGGTTGCCCATGTACGCCCTCCATCTGCGGAAGTTAGTGCCGCTTTGTGGCATACCAGAAATGACGTCTTGGAGAGCTTTGATACGATACTGCCAAAAAAATTTCGCGTGCTTCCGGCACGAAATTACTCCTGTTATTTATATATCTACGGTATTACACTAGTAACTGAGATAAAGAAAATGTTATTTTTGTTTTGCCGGGGCTTAAGAAGCCGTTACCATTGCGAGATTTTACCGATTACACATTTCAATTTTTGCCTCATTTTTGAACTTTATATTGGCCTTTTTTAAGGCTATCCCGCCACCACCAACCAGCTTCAATGGACTTGTTGTAAGAACAATGTTCATGTGAAATAAGAGATATTTAAAAATGCACACCCCAAGCTTGACATGGTCACTCACTCTAGAGGTCGTGTTACGTAATAGATATAAGTCATTTTTAAAACGTTCGTTCTCAGGTAAAATAGTGTAATATCCTTTCTATCAACTTGATCGGTAAATTGGATAATATGCAAAATTAAATGCTTGGGTCGAGAGATATCCACTACACTCAGATTTAGGTGACACTCAAAGGAGTTTAAAAACCACTTGTCTGTGAGCTAGAGCCCCCCACACCTACCTAAATCCTACAGCCTGTCGATCAACGTGGACGAATTTTTCATCCATACCATATTCAAAGAACATATGAATAGTACCCTTAATGATCAGTCTAAAATTCCCGGGATTTTTTCCATTGAAACTATTTTTAACTATTTATTTGTCGTTCTAATTTAATTTCGAGAAACAATGTGTGATGTAAATTATTTACTTGATTTTTCATATTCATTGTCAAAATCGTCGTTTTGGGCTGTTTATTCACGGCTCGTACTCGATATTGAGATGTAATAAATTAATCATTTGTTTTGATGTAGCTGAATTTTAATATCTTTAGTCACAGACATGTCAAACAATCTCAATGCAAACAATGTTAAATGCTGGAATAGCAAATTTTTATAAGTTGCTTTCTGTAGAATCGGAAATTACAAAATAGAAACTGCACGCGTAAATCCAACAAGACTAAACGTAACATGCAATTGTTTCAAAATTGAAATTAGAATTAGATTTTCAAATGAATTGTAAATATTTGCTTGATATTTACTTCAAGTACTAAGCGTCATGCAAAATTGGTATAATAATTTCACAGTTGGTGAACTTTACTATGGTGGCCTGTCGCTATAAATGTTTTTTGTAAGTCTTGCAGAAATTTTATTTTTAAAAAATTTTTTCTTAAAATAATTTTTTAAGCTTTAATTTAAAAAAAATTAATTTGTTTTCGAATGAAATGGAAACTTTCTCTAAAAGTACAAAAAAAATGCTAATAACGATGGGCGATGGCCCACCTTACTGTACTATTTTTTTATTATTTCATGCTAGTAATCATGTTTCTTTGTCGTACAACCTTGCATCTATTTATTATGGATGAAAAACTGCTTGGCTCTCCGAATGATGCTGGCTCAGAACAGCAATTACGGCTGAGAAGTAGTCGCATGATCCCAGATCACCTGAAATTCATGCTCTCCGCCTATTATAAAAATATTTTCATCGGATGCATATGAATATATGTAAGGTCATAAAATCACAAAATCATATAAAGCTGTTATAAATATTCTGGAAGAGACGCACAAAAGAACCAAGAATGAACTAGCTACGTGGCACAGCTCCTGGTTCCTGGCCTTTATCTAACTTTCTCCAGAAACTTTAAATTTTTGATAAAGATTGTTCATCCATTGCATTGTCAGCAGAACCCAAACCACAGTGCAATAGGGCTGGGCAATTCAAATGGCTTCGAAGCTCAATTGCTTCGAATCAGTCGCGTATCGTTTGTAGGAATAAAAACTTGCTAAACGAAGTAGAAATTTTATTTTTTAACACCCAAATACAATCGTTTTTGGTCAAGTTAAAAAACGAAAATAGTTGTTCTTAGTGTGAATTGAAAATAAATACACTATAAACTATAAATTTCTTGATTTTCACAATGAAGACAAGTTGTTACAGTAAGAATGGGATATTTGTAATTTACATGGACATTATGGATCGATCCGATTCGAAAAAAATATTCGAATCATATTCGAATTCCGAATGATTCGGTTTTGCCCAGCCTCCAGGGCAATTTACTAAGCGATGGTTACAGAAATGGCATTGCTTCTGCGTGTTTGGCGAATATTTCATCAAGAGGATCTTGACCTCAAAAAGCATACGCTCTTGCTGAATCACTGGATGAATCCTAAATGCATTCGACCGCATGTAATCCTCATTGTAAGAAATGTTTGTTGTATATTGGTCATGGTTGATAGGATTCAGATTCTAGAATATTCTTAGCCTATGTTGCAATCATTGATTTTCGAATGTTGCCATTTTGTGTTGTTCTTACATATACGGTATTGGAGACATTTGGTTCAGAGTATCTTATTTATATTATGCTAGATAGGGTTATATTTTATTCAATATTATGGTATTTCAATCGAGCATCTAATTGGATTGCAATCTAAACTATTTATTGTTTAATTATCGAAATCGTATCCATATTTCTGGCAACCGTAACTTCTGACATGCTGCTTTCCATTTGCTGGAAATTTCTCAGTAGCGCGCTGCAGTATCTTGCTTCTGTCTCTTCGCTTCTGTCTCTAATTTGCTTTATTGTGAGTAGTTTACTGTTATTTATGTTCAATTTGATTTATATTAAGGACTTCTATGTGGAGTGAGTCATACAAATAGGTTTAATTGTGTTATCATTAGAATAAACTGTGCTGATTTTCATTAGTGGATTAAACTTCAGTTTTACAACAAGGGGTGGATGATAACTGTGGGTATCGAGCTTGTTTAAGTATTTCTGGTGATAGACACACATTGAATCACCAGATATCGCTCCATTACTCTAATCCCGTTACTACAACCTGTAGTCGCTGGCAGTTGGAATCTAGCCCTGCTCTTTTCCTACATTTTGGATTAAACCTAATATTGACTTATGGATATAAAGTGATAAATTGGAACTAAACACAAATGGCATCATTTGTTAATACCAGTGACGAAATTATTGGGAATTCGTTCAAGGAAACATGTGATTTTTATTCGCAATCTGTGGCTGAGCACTGTCAAAAGTTTACTACACTGATGACAAAATTGGTTTTTGGTTGTAAAAGTTAAATCTGAATTGGACACTGTTCTAAACACTTATTTTCTGCAAAATTTTATTTGTTCCGAATCTGGGGAGCGGTTTCACTAGTTTCGTCTGAAGAGATTGAAACGGCAAAATTACAAATATCGAGAAACAAGAAAGCTGTGGGACGTGAAATATCAAAGTTATTTGGAGTCGTGTGTTGCATTAAGTCAAAATCTAGTAAAGAATCATCCAAATCTCACCGTTCCACAAAAGCAAAGAAATCCCATTCATCCATATTAACATCTTCAAGTGTCACAAAGGCTCGTCTGTTTAGAAACAGATGCTGCTGAAAAGGTAGAAGATGCTCAAGTTCATTTGGTTAGATCGAAGCTACAAGCTCAATTCGACAAGCAGGAAGCTGAATTCAGCAAACAACATGCTGAATTCAACAAACAACAAGCTGAATTCAACAAACAACAAGCTGAATTTAACAAAACAACATGGTGAATTCAGAGAGCAAGAAAACTGAATTACAACTGCAAATTTCTCTAAGAAGTGCTCAATTGCAAAGGGAAAAGCCACAGGTTATAGCTGCAGCAAGTAGTATAAAATCATCAGACGAAGTAGTTCTCATCATTCACATGTCACTATACTTTCTACTCCACTTGTACTTCAGGCAAGAGAATATGCAACAAGATCTTTTTCTGCTAATATTCCAGTCACATCACAAAGTATGCAAATGCCTCTGTTTTAAAGTGTACAAATACTGCTTATCTTCCACCAGTTATTGCTCCCTGGAGTGAACCGATGTTGTCCATGGACCCGGCAATCCCTGCAGATGTATCAGTTAATCAACCATTTCAGGAACCAAAGTTAATTAGCTCTCCAGTCTCCCCTGTGAAACTGGCAGACACTCGCTCCCTCGAAGCACAAGTGAAATGCAGCTTGATAACTACACTGCAGATACCGGTACTATTCAATCAACCCTAATAAAAACCAGCTTTATCAGCGAAGCAGCAGTAATCCTGTACATGCACAATTTCCAGTTTTTCTAAGAGCGCACCGCGGCAAAATTGTACCAAAACCTGTGATGTCGACTAGAGCAAGAAATGTAATTCCATCTTATGAATATCCAATGCATAAGTCTTATCGACCATTTACAAGTGCTAATTAATACCTCAAATGATGCAGCAAGTAAAGATGATTTATTTGCATTGATGCAAACTGTGCGTCAAGGTTTCACTCTACCCAAGCTTGATCCAATAACTTTGATGGCAATCTGAAAATTATCATTCATTCATGCAAGTTTTGACAACATGATCGACAAAACATCCATACCATCTGATGTCAAGTTATCTCAACTTGTACAAATGTGAAAGGGGAAAGCGAAGAATTCTATCAAACACTTGGTAGTCATAACTCCAGCAGAAGATGGTTATGAAATGGCAAGGAAAGCGCTTGAATTCAGATTTGGAAATCTTATGATCTTGCAGTAAAAATGAGAAATTGTTTTGTCATACTTTCTCATTGGGGAAGCAGCACAGTCATATCTAAGGGATATTTTGATCGATTGCCATATCACGTTCAAATGGATTATCTGCGTGATCAGTCTTGAGTACAATTGATATATTAATAGGATCCGATGTATTAGGACGGCATCCCATTTCTGCCACTAGAGTTGGTGAGGAAGGTTCACCTACTGCCTATCATACTGTATTAGGTTGGGCTTTAGCTGGTCCCGACAAGAATGCTGAAATTATCATAAATGCTGATATTATTTTTTTACAAACAGATACTGCAATCAAATTTTTAAGTGATTCTTCTGTTTGTCATATTTGTGGTCATGATTTTGTTGATTTATATGCTGATCCTTGCACTACAGAGTTTTCGGTTGATGACAGGAAGGCTTTAAGCATTATGTCTGACACGGTGAGGATGGTGAATGGTAGGTATCAAATTGCTTTACCCTGGATATCCGATGATGTAATTCTCCCTGATAACCACACTTTGGCGGAAAAGAGATTAATGTATTTAAAGCGAAAATTCTTGAAAGACCCAGATCTTTTTCAGAAATACAGAGGTAAAATACACGAATACATCCAGAATGGCTATGCACAATTTATACCCGAACAGTAGTTGCATGTTGGTAGTATACAGAATCCTGCTGATATTGCTTCGCGTGGTATCATGCCCAATAAAGTTTCATAGCATGGTACAGGTCATGCTGGTACACTACACGTTTCTTTCACGACAAGAGAAAGATTTTTGATACTAAGGGGTCAATTAGCGGTTGGAAAGGTTGTACGAGATTGTGTTTAATGCAGAGAAAGATCAGCTCGTGTTGGTGAGCAGTGGATGGCAGTTTTACCAAGTTGCAGAATTACTGCTGGAGGCAAGCCCTTTCAATCTCTTTTTGTGGTCCAATCAAGGTTAAGCTTGGTCGTAATGAATACAACCGTTACGGATGTCTTTTTACATGCATGGCAACCCGTGCTATACACATTGAAGTAGCAGAATCTCTGATACGTCTGCATTTTTACTAGCCTTTTTAGATTTACTGATCGACGTTCTACAGCACTACATGTCTGTTCTGACAATGCCACAAAATTTTACAAGTGAGAAAAGGAATTAAGAGAAGGATCAAAAATTGGAATCTTGATCTCAGAAAGAAATTCATGGCATTTTTTCCCCTCCTCTGGCCAGTCATCAATCTGGAGTTGTTGAACGATGGTTCGTGAAGTGAAGAAGACATTGCGAGCTGTAACTCATGTAAGAGCTTTCACTGATTATTCTTTGTAGAGTTTCCTTACTGGAGTTGAAGGAATATTAAACGATAGGCCACTAACACCATTGAGTGATGACCCCAGAGACATGAATGTTTTGACAACAAATTCAATTCTCATTGCAAAACTTGATCCTTCATTACCAACTGATATTTTCATAAAGTCTGATGAATACAGGCGAACTTGGAGGAATTCACAAAGACTACTGGATATATTTTGGGATAGATGGAAGAAAGAATATTTGCCCATGCTACAACAAAGACGGAAATGGCACAATACACAGAGAAATCTTGAAGTTGGTGATTTGGTTTTAATGTTCGATGACAGTACCCCTCGTGGTCATTGGCCCAAAGCTATTGTTGATCAAACCTTCCCTGATAAACATGGTATTGTGCGCAGAGTGAAAGTGCGTACTTCGAATTCTTTATATGTTCAAGATGTTAGTAAATTGCGTTTGTTAGAGGCAGTACAGTGAGACACACATACACACACATTTGTACATATACACTTTATATACCATACATCTACATTGACACATCATACTTGGTCTGGTTATTTTAGAATTAATAGCTGATTTTCTATACCTACTTTCCTATACCCTTCCCACTTTACCCTGTGTTACTAAATTCAATTGCCCATTGCCGCCTTGATGTATCAGAGGTAATGTATTTTATTTTATTATTTGATTCTTTCTGTCATTTCCTACGTTTCTTTGTGGTCTTTGTTAAACATTTCTCTTTTTCACTATGAAAATCACATAAAATTCATATTTTCTATGATTTTGGGACCGGTATTAAAAAATGTTTGTTGTATATTGGTCATGGTTGATAGGATTCAGATCCTAGAATATTCTTAGCCTATGTTGCAATCGTTGATTTTCGAATGTTGCCATTTTGTGTTGTTCTTACATATACGGTATTGGAGACATTTGGTTCAGAGTATCTTATTTATATTATGCTAGATAGGGTTATATTTTATTCAATATTATGGTATTTCAATCGAGCATCTAATTGGATTGCATCCTAAACTATTTATTGTTTAATTATCGAAATCGTATCCATATTTCTGGCAACAGTAATTTCTGACATGCTGCTTTCCATATGCTGGAAATTTCTCAGTGACGCGCTGCAGTATCTTCGCTTCTGTCTCTAATTGGCTTTATTGTGAGTAGTTTACTGTTATTTATGTTCAATTTGATTTATATTTAGGACTTCTAACATGTAGTGAGTCATACAAATAGGTTTAATTGTGTTATCATTAGAAATAAACTGTGCTACTGATTTTTATTACTGGATTAAACTTCAGTTTTACAACAAAGGTGGATGGATAACTGTGGTATCGAGCTTGTTTAAGTGTTTCTGGTGATAGACACACATTGAATCACTCGATATCGCTCCATTACTCTAATCCCGGTTACTACAACTTGGTCGCTGGTAGTGGATATCTAGCCCTGCTCTTTTCCTACACTCATGTTGGAGCGACAGCATTATTGGAAAAAAATTGTGAAAGTTCAGAATGCAAAATGAGTAGCAATGAAAGTTGCAGAGTTGGCCGTGACAAATTATCGAATATTGCTGCGACTTTCCAAATCAATAAGAGATGTTACTTCTGTGTATCATTCGAGTAATAATTTCCCTGCAGGAAATGACGAGTGTCACGACTGTCATTAAAGAAGACATTATGATGCCAAGCAAAACACAAAGATATTCCTAGGAATGAAAAAGCCAAAATTTCTGCATTATCATTTCTTATGGGCCCCAATAGGGCCAAGCCTAATGAAAACCAGCTATTGTCAATGTTACAATCGGTGAAAAGAGAGCTAAAGTGTTAATCGACTCTGGGGCTACTCAAAGTCTTCTTGAGCATGGATTTATTAATGACACTGCATTGAGTTGTATACAGAACCGAATTCAACTTTTAACATGGCACCTTCAAGCTACTTCAGATACTTGAGAAAGTTTGGCAAGCATAAGTACGATAATGTCAAATTTTGGCGTTTTGAACCATGTCTCGACTGTTCAATAAAGAAGATTCTATGCTCATGAAGCAAGAAAACAAAAATTTGCTGAATGACAGATTGACAGAAAATCACCCTTGTCTTGATGTCTTATCCTTTGCCAAAACACAACGTAATGGTCAATGACATTGCGAAGAATTTTTTTTTATTTTTTTATTGAAATTCATTTTGAGCAAGGCCGGAGCAGTGCCTAAAAGAAACCAACCAACGACCACTTAATAGCCAAGAGATAGCAAAAGACGTAGTACTAGAATGCTATATGACCGACATTGGAACTTAATTTGGCTTGTTATCAAAGAGGTCTAGATGGCGAAAATGAGCCTTACGCCGGGTTTGAAGCAAATCGACGCCTGCGTCAATTCAGCAGGGTTTCCGTTGGTACATCGAATGGGTTTGCTGTCTTCACAAAGAATATATGACTTTTAGTAATAGTAAAGCTGTATTTTGTGTGAAGAAATTGGCAATTCTCGGATATCTTGTCTGCCATGGTGCGATTCTTCCCATCCTGACCGACTCCGCCAGTTGTTGGATTTAAAAGCACCAACAAACATTAAAGAACTCGAAAGGTTAATTTGGCTACTGCGCTGTTGGTTCCCACGATATTCTGAACGAGTTCCGACCACTGCTTCTCTCTAACGTGCAAAGCTGTATCAGCTTTTGGTTAGATGCAATAACGACGATGAAGAATTTACAATAAATTGCGACGCATCTGATAATTCCTTGGCTGCAATACTTAACCAGAAAGGACGACCTTGAACTTTCATGACAAAATCGTCTACAGAGCGTAAATACCCACTCGTTGAAAAAAGGCTGCAGTCATTATAGAGGCTGTCCAAATATTCACAGCAAACCCTTCAATCTCATTGCTGAAGTCATCAAAAGTCTGTATCTTACATGCTGGAGGATAAAGATTAATAGGATAGAGATTTGTAGAGCAGAGTCGGAAAAGTATCTGCACAACAAACCGTTCAAGTTCATTGCTGAAGTCATCCAAAAGTCTGTATCTTACATGTTTGATCGTAAGAAACTCAGAAGGATAAAACTTATTAAGATTTTGAGGGATGAGTTGAGAAATTATCAATGTGAAATAGTTCATCAAAGCTCCGAAAGATATGGGAATTGGACTATGTGAGCCTATATATATAATTTTCAGAACATTTTATTGAAATTTGTCGAAACACTTTCAAGCGGAAAAGAATGTTACGACAGAAAACAACAGCGTTGAAACAAACGATAACTGGGTTGTATTCCGTTACTACTCCTCCATTATTACCAACTCTCTCCTATCCTTATTACCTACTCCTGCTGCGTAAATATTACTTTATTGAAATTTGTCGAAACACTTTCAAGCGGAAAAGAATGTTATGATAGAAAACAACAGCGTTGAAACAAACGATAACTGGGTTGTATTCCGTTACTACTCCTCCATTGTTACCAACTCTCCTATCCTTATTACCTACTCCTGCTTGTCTTATCCGCTTAGGCTATGATATGATTCACCAGACAAAAGTAAACTAACATTTGTTGGTAATGTCTCAAATATAAGTAAAAAAACAATTAAAAAGACAAAAAACTTTTAATTGTTAAAGAATACATTTTATTTGAGTAAATAGCACTCATTTACGTCATTTGCCGAATATAGGTACATAACCTCTCGAAATTGTTAGCAAAGTTATCAGTATCTGCCAATACTAGATCTTCAACAACAAAAAATTGTGCTACAACAGTAAATAAATGTATTCACAATTTTTTGAGATTTTCAGATAGCTAAATTGCCAAAACACTCGTCTGATGAATCGATTTTAACATTATGTGCAAATGGTGTTTTTTGCTGCTAACACGGTTTTTGTGGAGGCTGATACGAATCCAATGATACCAAGGTGTGCGGCTTGCAGAGGTGGTGCACGCTGACCCCTCCCTAGCACTATAATAATACCATTTTTTTGCAAAATACTAGAACATCTTATTTTTGAGTTTATACGCTGTTATTTTTCATAAAAAAAAAATTATATAAAGTTTTAAGCAAGGAAAATATTTACTTTTTTATAGGGACCAAAGTGCCATTTATTCGTAAGGAGGCATATGACTTCAAGAGGCTGTAACATTTTTGTGATAACCCACAATGTTACAGTAATACTGATTCTAGAAGGTATGTGAGATAGTGTACTAACAAAAATACCGAAGATCAAAATAGGTTCTTCGGATGCTACGAACCAAAATTTCCCATGGCAACTGCTGCCGAACTATTTCTTTTAACGCCCGTCAATTTACTAATCTCGTGTGAAATATGTCGAATAAAATCTACTTTCTCACCGCGTGTTCTCGCCTTGCAATGCAGGGGGTTCTATCACGATGGTAATGACGTACGACGTATGTATTTCCCGAGCTTGCACCAGTCATAAAGCATTGGAATATATACATTCTTTATTGCACGAATTCGCATAAATTTGACTACATCCAAGTTGGAACCACAAACATCTTTCAAAGCATTCTAGTTTTTATCGAGGTAAGAGCTCCATGCAACATCTACATTACGACTCGAGTCTATTTGTTATCTCTCCGCATAGGATGATAGCTTTTATAAGGCCAAAGGCGTGAAACTAACATCTAAATCCAAGTACCTTCTGAATCAAAGGTAAATTTGTTTCATAACTTCATAGTCTATACCGCAGGTATTTAATAGTAAACAGCTCTTGATCACGAATTTCATTCAATTAGGAATGAGTCACCGCGTTGGTGCGATCCATTAGTGACTCATACTTAACAATGTATGTTCAGAGAAACATTTGCTGGCTGAGGAACGAACAAACGTTTCCTAAGGGAATGGTAATAATTATAATTCAGCAAAAGAAGAAGGCAAAAATAAAATTACAAACTATATACATAAATTTCGAAAATATTCACCTAATTTATCATGTGCTTTTCTGCTTCTGTCGACCTCAAAGACTGTTTAAGCTTTCCCTCAGGCTTCCTGTTGTTATTACTGTTGGCAATTCTAGATAAAAGTACTAAATTTAGCTAGTGTATCGAGTTCATATTCAAAGTACTTTTACCATGCTTCAAGTATATATAATTTACCTCGTTTTCTGTTTTATATTTTATCTAGTAAAATAGTTAAACTTTCTCTTTTTTACTACTGGTTGAAAAACTATAGGTACCTAGTATATAAAACTAGATAAAGCACATTTTTATTATGAAAAAACGTTGAAATTAGACAATTTGAAGATTTTAACCTCCAAATCTATTAAAATGTCTTAAATACAACCAAACAGCAATTACCTAGATTATTATTGTTTTTCAATCTAGGTCCAACCTAGTTTTGAAAGTGAAACTAGGTTACCTAGTGATACTTTGGATAGTTTAAGGAACAACTAGGTAGCCATCACTGGTGGGAGTAGTGCTGAAATTCCCCGAATAACGGCAATTCCATATTTAAAATTTTGATACATTTTTAAACACGTTTTTAAGAAAAATAGCAACTTAGCAACGATATGTGCTGTGATAAGGAATAATAAAAACATCTATATATAGTTTTAAATATTTTTAGTCCAAACTTTCATACCTAAAATTTCATATTTTCGAATGATTCTCATAATACTTAAATACTTTCGTTCACTTTCTCACTAGTAGATTGCATCGGTGGCAGAGAATCGAGCGCGACGATTTCTCATTAAATGGGGATTTTTATTTGAGAATCAATAATCAGTATATTTTAGTCTGAATAAGATTAGAGATTCAAGTTTGTTACTGATTGAACACTCGGTAGATATCGACTATACACAGCAGCTAACCACAGTTTGCAAGATCTGCCCGTTGGCAATTCATAATCAGTGTTTTTCTCCTCATTTAATATTTTTAATAATATATTAAGGACATTTTCTAGAACCCGTGATCTTCAACATGCAATGTCAATGATTACCACCAGACCATCGCGCTCATTTACACACATTCATTCGGCTAATAGTGCAGGCATCAAGAGCCTCTCGATGATACCATGTACCTCATTTACATTAATATAGTTTTGTTGCATACTCACAGAAAAATACTTCATAAAAATGCTTTTTTTACATTTCCCTATTCTGATGGTGAAAATTATCCTTTCCTCCCTCCTTCAAGATATGCTGAACTTCGAACCTTGAGGCAAATCAGGAAATTTAATTTTGTCAAGCATGCGTCACGGATGGATCGCGTCTCACCGACACGATCCATCAGTGACCCATGCTTCACAAAATATGCTTCGACAATAGTTTTCCTGGCCTGGGAAAGAGCTTTTCTTGCATTAACCGTATATAAACCCGTTCGTGGTGGGGCGTTCCATCTTTGCTTGGTAGTTAAAAAAATTATACTCAATAAAGTCATACAATCAATAAAAATTGAATAGATTGTCGACTAGTAGATAGAAATACTAGCTTATACATTGGCAACTAAATTATCGTGCAATCTCACAGAGTTTGTGATGATATCCAATAAAAATGAAGCCTTGTCACCACAGGAAAACGTACTTTGAAATCAAGGAATCACTGTCGTCCGCTATCGTGGACATGATATGGTCCACTGATGGGTCTTGACGTTCATGCGTGGTCTAGATATAGTTCACACTTAGTAAGAATCATATCAATTATTTTTATTCAGCCTTAAATGCAACTCATAGATAAAGGATGTATAAGATCACGTATATTAGAGACGTGTAATGAATTATTGGTTGTACGTTATTTATCGTGAACAAAGTGGAATTTATTTTGACGTTTGTCATTCGTTTTGAGGTATGGCCTTTGATTTAGTGATTTGAATCGATTCAAAGTACAAAATATACGAATCAGCATGGAATTTGAATTAGTAATTTGAATCGATACAAAGTACAAAATATACGAATCAGCATGGAATCGATCATATTATGATCGAAACACGATGTTGAAGTTATATAATTTAAAGGAAAAATTATCTAAATCC
>CAVMBJ020000277.1:0-13292 GCA_963675895.2 Styela plicata
ACTTGTAGAAAGTGTCCACGAAAATAATCATGAGCCGAAATGATAGCTCAAAAAGATATTTCGATCCAGTAATACACAAATTCGACCAGTCTTGGTCATGTAGAAATTTTTCTGTTCGGATCAGCGGTTGTAGATATTATCATTGTAATGGTGGCACAACGAGATTGTGACGGAATGGCATCGGGTAGTATCGGCCGTCTTGGAACAAGAATACAAGAACTTAAAGACTACGCCATAATATATAGCCTAGCTGCGATGAAAGTCATGACCTTAGGTGAGTACATCGATAAGAAAGTTCAACCTTGTTTATAATTCGCCTTTTTACATTCAATTTCCAAACTTAAAAAAGTCTCTGACAAAAGAGGTATGGTAAAAGTTAAACGGAGTAAATACTTGCGACACGTTTCGGGGTTACTTTTTTTAATTAGCAATACAGAAGTTTCCTTGTTATCATCAGCGCCCGAATTTAAGATTGACATATAATATTGATTTTTTTCTAAAATTTCCTTGTTAGTTACAGTTTCATGATTGACATGTACTATTACTACTATTATGTCATAGATTTATAAGAATTTTCTAGCGTCTACATATCAGACACATTCGCATATATCCTAAAATAATAATAGAATAATTCTTTGGCCGACTGGTGGCGTAACCAGGCCATAGGGTAGCCAGCCTTCATCGCCACTGCTTCTTTTACGCTCGAGCATTTGATTCGATCTGTTGAAGCGAATCCATAATACAGCGGCTGTTGTATACGAAAACATAGTTGTTGTTGCTGTGGAAAGTCATACTTTAAGTTTCTAAGTTATATTGCAATTTGCGCGCAACAACATACTGGCTTCGATACATGAACGTGGCGTTGGTAAAAAACGTTCTTCTGGAGCTATGTCTATCGAAATAAGAACAAACAAACTTTCGACTTGCAATTAATAAATTTATTGAACACTCAAATGAACGAGAATTTAATCTGACCTATGATAAATATCGTACAATATTTCATAAGAAATAAGGCAATTTTCCTAAGCTTCATCCTATGTTGTCCGAGAATGATAAAAGGCGTAAAAGTTTTAATATATTCGACTATTTTCCGTGATTTCATTGAGTAGCTTTTATGATGGTTGGCGCTATCATGGTAGGAAAAGCATAATAACTTGCAGTCGCTCGGTGGTTGATTTTTGATGATTGTCGTAGTTATAGTAGATGATGGGAATTCCAGCTTCTGCCAAATGACTCAGTTGCGTGTCCTATCAAATGCATTAAAAATATGTTCAAAACAGTTATATAAAGTTACGCCTTTCCCTGCAAAATGGTTGGCGCCTTTCCCTGCAAAATTGATAACTATAAAACCCAGTAACATCATGATGATATTCTATGATAGCATTATCCTTCATACCGATTTCACTTCATAGAAGGATTCAGAAAGAATCTATTCGAAATGTGTCGCCAATGGCTGGCACTTTTTTCTTTGTCTTTCGTATCGCGAAAAGCTAAAATATGTCATTCCTTATCATCATTGGCAAACGCAAGGTAAACATTCACAACTGTATACATAACACGATAAACATTTATTTTAGTTGATAAGAAATAACCTCCATTGCCATAATTGTAAATTCAAACATAAGTTTCGTTCGGTGGCTGTTGGTCATAGAATAAAAGCGTAGTAATTTAATAGAAATATCCTTGAACCTAGAGTTTTGTCATTTTGTAAACATTGCACAACTCCAGGTTTATATGACACAGCAAGATCGAATTTTGCCAATTTTCGATATTTTTCTTCTTTCCACAATGACCTCAAGACATTTGGTGTATTGTACGGAGATCAGAAATAATACTGAATACGTAGGTTACAGGTACGGGTAGAAGAAGAAATAAAAGCCTGTCCATCGCCTACCGGTATCTGCGTATTCTGTATTAGCAAGAAATAGCGCTTCCTTGTGCCTGAATCGTGCTATGTACGGTACCGTACACTGTATACAGTATAATCAGCGTAAGCATTACCAGCCACTCTGCACATCTGAAAATTGAATCTTTCAAATTGGCAGAATCGCATCTAGTCTCTGTGTATTTTTATCAGTGCAGCGGGGCGGTTTAGAGAAATAACAGTGTGCTCGCCAGCACAGTCCGATAGACTGCGCAACCTATAAAACGCTTTCAGAAGACTCCTGCGTGCTGCAAAAAACCACACAATAAGGTTCGTCTAGGATGATGCAAATGTATTGAAACGGCAACAACGGCTACAGATAAACATTGACACATTGACTGAAACTGATACCGGACGACCCTGCCACCGCCCAGACGGCGGGACGGAAAGAGAACGTCGCTTACAAGCAACGTGGTAATATCTCAAGTCGTGACCTATGAACCTTCAACCGCTATATGGCTCAATTTAGAAAAGAATGGACCAAAATATAGAGGAGCGTCACTGTAACATTAACTCAAGACAGCAAGGAATATACCAAAAATCCAGTACCGTCACAATTGCCTCGTTTTTCTTAGAGGAAATTTCTAAAAAATTTACTCTCCAAAAATCCAAATTACCCTATTTCGACAGGATATGAAAGTTAACAAATAAGGAACTAAATACATAAGAGCATATACACAAAAATACAAGAGAAATCAGCATTTGATGACACATCAATATTCACAAAAAATGTACAGCTCCTAATCTTATATCTATTCAATTTATTGCTCTCGTTTCGCTCAGTTCCCAGAATATATAACGTCGCATATACATAATCAAGCTCTGTAAACTTGTCGCTCTTTAAACCCCAGTATAGGCAATATTTACACGCGTACTCAACACAGTGCTTCGTCCACAGCACTTCCCTTTTTCCGCTCCCATAACTGTCCATACCGTAACTTGAACAGCGAATTGCGCCACACAGTCGCAATGTTCAAAACAGGCCAAAGTTCATTTACTGCACACAGCTACGCCTCCCGAAGATACATCAGACGTCTCAAAAAGCATATCCATAACAATCATGCTTGGTCATCGTTGACCCACGTCTTTCGCAAAGCAGGCTACCAGCACGAATGAATCGCATCGGTAAAATATCGAAGTCTTATTACAATGCTGCTTTCCGTCCACCAGTATGTACAAGACTGTAATCCAAGAACCGGTTACATTTTCCCTTGTAGTTGTGATTGTTGCATCATTAAGCATCATCCTGGCGTGCTCGCCAATTTTGCAGCGGGGCGGTTTAGAGAAATAACAGTGTGCTCGCCAGCACAGTCCGATAGACTGCGCAACCTATAAAACGCTTTCAGAAGACTCCTGCGTGCTGCAAAAACCACACAATAAGGTTCGTCTAGGATGATGCAAAGTATTGAAACGGCAACAACGGCTACAGATAAACATTGACACATTGACTGAAACTGATACCGGACGACCCTGCCACCGCCAAGACGGCGGGACGGAAAGAGAACGTCGCTTACAAGCAACGTGGTAATATCTCAAGTCGTGACCTATGAACCTTCAACCGCTATATGGCTCAATTAGAAAGAATGGACCAAAATATAGAGGAGCGTCACTGTAACATTAACTCAAGACAGCAAGGAATATACCAAAAATCCAGTACCGTCACATCAGTGTTCCCCGCACATGATATACGAAATGATATAAAAAAGAAGAAAAACCCATTCCCATGCACGGGAACTGTGAAACCACTAGGGTAAACCTGGGATAACTAGAAAACGTCCGAAAAGAAAGAGTAAAAATAAATTTTCAAAAAGTGAAATAAAAAATTTAACCGGAAATTTAGAGTAAAAAAAAATTTTCAAAAATTAAAACAAAAAATTTCACCCGAAGTTTAGGGCAATATTAATAAATTCGTAACTTCCATTATTCAATAAATTAGAATAGGAGCGAAACGTTGGTAGTTGCCAGATAAAGCGCGAAAATTGTTGAAAAGGACAATTTTTTGGAAATATAAGGTCATATTACATAATGACCCATATTGAAGAATTCGTAACTCCTACAAATCTAATAAAGGCAACATTTCAGAGCGATGGGGTGATAGAAAAATATATTTTACATGTGCTCACTGAATTAGAACAATAACAGAACGGTTTGAAGCTGTCAGATGAAAGCGCAATCATTTTTAAAAACACAAAAATATTTTCGGAATTTAGGGGCATATTGAAAAATACGTAACTTCTGACATTCTAATCAAAGCAACATTTTAAAACGAAGGGGGGATAAAAAGTACATTTTACATGCGCTCACTGAATTCGAACAGCAATGGAACGTTTTAAGCTTGCCAGATGAAAGCTCGAAAAATGTTAGGGATGAAAAAAAATTTTAGGAATTTAGGGTCATATTGGAAAATGCATAACTTCTACAAATCTGATAAAACTTCCGCTGTTGTTCTAATTCAGTGAGCTCGTGCAAAATGGATTTCTCTATCACCGCATAGTTTTGAAATGTTGCCTTTATTATTTCTGTAAAAGTTCCGAGTTTTTCAATATGACCCTAAATTTCGGAAAAATCTGTCATTTTCAATAATTTTCGCGCTTTTTTTCTTACAACCTCTAAACGTTCCACTGTTGTTCTGATTCAGTGTGTCATGTAAAATATATTTTTCTATCATCCCATCTTTTTCAATGCCAGCTTTATTTGATTTGCAGGAGTTACAAATTTTTCAATATGACCCTAAATTTTCAGAAAAAAATGCCATTTGTAAGATTTTTTGGCTTTTCATCTGGCTACCTCAAAACGTTCCGCTGTTGTTCTAATTCAGTGAGTGCAGAATGTAAAATAAATTTCTCTATCACTCCAATGTTTTTTAAATGTTGCCTTCACTAGATTTGTAGGAGTTACAAATTTTTTAATACGATCCTAAATCCCCCCCCCCCCCAAAAAAAAAAAATGTCCTTTTCGAACTTATTTTGCGCTTTCATCTGGCAACCTTAAAATGTTTCGCCGATTTTTTGATTCAGTGAGTGCAGCATGTAAAAGGGATTTCTCTACCATCCCAATGCTTTGGAATGTTATGTTACCTTTAACAGATTTTTAGGAGTTGCGAATTTTTCAATACGACCCTAAACTTTGAATTTTTAGATGATTTCGCGTTTTTATCTGGCAACTTCTAAATTGTCCACTGTTTTTTGAATGGGTAGATTGCAAAATACATTTCTCTCCAACCCCGTAGTACTAAACATGTTGCCTTTATTAGATTTCTCAGGAATTACTAGATTTTCAATGAAACCTTTTTATTTCTAGCTTCTTTTTAACGTTCTACTAGCTCAGTTTCACCACTGCTTCCCATTCATGCGACAGAAAATCAAGAAATTCCCATTTGATACAGTTTGCTACAAACAGATGAATGTTTTCCTGACTCTGACAGAATCCGGAATAGAAAGCTTCGCTTTCTTTGCAAATGTGTAGGAGTGTTGAATCGAAAAAACTTAATCCGATCCTGATCCAACCCGGGTCCAGAATTTTGAAGGCCAATCCGAACGGCAATCACCGCAATTCAGGGAATCAGTAGCTAGCAGTGACCGAACTCCGTATCCGAAAGATGTTTTAGAAATACACCCCTATTTCGCTCCTGTTTTCCCCTTCTATTGAAATACTCCAGAAGCCACTCCTGCTTGTCTCTAGGTGGTGAAAAGAACACTCCTGTTCTTTCTAAATCCAGCCGGAGTCATGTACTCAAATTCCACGTTCCACTGGTGTCTGGTTACAGCTCAATTACAGTAGTAAAAAGCCGTTACGAGAAATGCGCGTCGAGCTATGCATCTCCAATCACCCTGAGTACAGGTTCGGCTCCCATGCCTAGAGCATTTGCAAACACCTCTCGACAAACAGTGGTTCATATAGGCGATAGTTATGACTTCCTTCAGCAACCATGTCTATGCACAGAAAAATCTGTTAACAAGCAAACAGTTCTAATAAGACACAGTGATTTGATCCCAGTAGAATTGCGCGAAATTGCACGCAGTGAAAATACACTCAGTGAAATTACACCCAATTAAATTGCAGCGTATAGAATTGCCCCTTGTGGAATTGCACAAAAAATAAAAATCCCTCGCAATTGCTCCCAGAGGAAATGCACCAAGTGGAATTGCACCTGGTAGAATCGCATCCAGTGGACTTGCAACCTGTGGAATTGTACCATCCAGAATTGCAACACGTGGAATGGTACCTCGTTGAAAATGCACCCAGAATATTGCACTAATTGAACCTAGCAAAATTGTGGCATCCAAAGGATTGCATTCCACCAAGTGCAATTCGGAAATTGTAAAGATTGTAGGTTACATGTTTGAATACTAACTTGTTAAAATATTCAGAATGGTGAGAAATGTTATGGTAAAAACGCTTCCAGATTATGCTACACTCATTCGAAATTTCGTATGAGACTTGTAGAAAGTGTCCACGAAAATAATCATGAGCCGAAATGATAGCTCAAAAAGATATTTCGATCCAGTAATACACAAATTCGACCAGTCTTGGTCATGTAGAAATTTTTCTGTTCGGATCAGCGGTTGTAGATATTATCATTGTAATGGTGGCACAACGAGATTGTGACGGAATGGCATCGGGTAGTATCGGCCGTCTTGAACAAGAATACCAGAACTTAAAGACTACGCCATAATATATAGCCCTAGCCTGCGATGAAAGTCATGACCTTAGGTGAGTACATCGATAAGAAAGTTCAACCTTGTTTATAATTCGCCTTTTTACATTCAATTTCCAAACTTAAAAAAGTCTCTGACAAAAGAGGTATGGTAAAAGTTAAACGGAGTAAATACTTGCGACACGTTTCGGGTTACTTTTTTTAATTAGCAATACAGAAGTTTCCTTGTTATCATCAGCGCCCGAATTTAAGATTGACATATCATATTGATTTTTTTCTAAAATTTCCTTGTTAGTTACAGTTTCATGATTGACATGTACTATTACTACTATTATGTCATAGATTTATAAGAATTTTCTAGCGTCTACATATCAGACACATTCGCATATATCCTAAAATAATAATAGAATAATTCTTTGGCCGACTGGTGGCGTAACCAGGCCATAGGGTAGCCAGCCTTCATCGCCACTGCTTCTTTTACGCTCGAGCATTTGATTCGATCTGTTGAAGCGAATCCATAATACAGCGGCTGTTGTATACGAAAAACATAGTTGTTGTTGCTGTGGAAAGTCATACTTTAAGTTTCTAAGTTATATTGCAATTTGCGCGCAACAACATACTGGCTTCGATACATGAACGTGGCGTTGGTAAAAAACGTTCTTCTGGAGCTATGTCTATCGAAATAAGAAAAAACAAACTTTCGACTTGCAATTAATAAATTTATTGAACACTCAAATGAACGAGAATTTAATCTGACCTATGATAAATATCGTACAATATTTCATAAGAAATAAGGCAATTTTCCTAAGCTTCATCCTATGTTGTCCGAGAATGATAAAAGCGGTAAAAGTTTTAATATATTCGACTATTTTCCGTGATTTCATTGAGTAGCTTTTATGATGGTTGGCGCTATCATGGTAGGAAAAGCATAATACTTGCAGTCGCTCGGTGGTTGATTTTTGATGATTGTCGTAGTTATAGTAGATGATGGAATCCAGCTTCTGCCAAATGACTCAGTTGCGTGTCCTATCAAATGCATTAAAAATATGTTCAAACAGTTATATAAAGTTACGCCTTCCCTGCAAAATGGGTTGGCGCCTTTCCCTGCAAAATTGATAACTATAAAACCCCAGTAACATCATGATGATATTCTATGATAGCATTATCCTTCATACCGATTTCACTTCATAGAAGGATCAAGAAAGAATCTATTCGAAATGTGTCGCCAATGGCTGGCACTTTTTTCTTTGTCTTTCGTAGCGGAAAAGCTAAAATATGTCATTCCTTATCATCATTGGCAAACGCAAGGTAAACATTCACAACTGTATACATAACACGATAAACATTTATTTTAGTTGATAAGAAATAACCTCCATTGCACATAATTGTAAATTCAAACATAAGTTTCGTTCCGTTGCTGTTGGTCATAGAATAAAAGCGTAGTAATTTAATAGAAATATCCTTGAACCTAGAGTTTTGTCATTTTGTAAACATTGCACAACTCCAGGTTTATATGACACAGCAAGATCGAATTTTGCCAATTTTCGATATTTTTCTTCTTTCCACAATGACCTCAAGACATTTGGTGTATTGTACGGGATTTGGCATGCCGCCCGAGGACTGTTAAAAAATGTTGGTGGTGGTGGTAGGAATCATATTGCGGTGGGAAGGAGTTTTATAATTTTTGTCGAAATTTAATGTAAACTCTTTGAAATAAGATAATGCAATTTTGACATACTGTCAAGCGAGGAAGAGAATAATATACATCGATTTTGAGTTGTCGACGAAGTCGAGATGTGGTGACAAGAGTCCAATTTTCTGATATTTGATTTCCATGCGATATCTCAGTAGATATGGGATGTATTGTATTGAAATTTGGCATGTTGCCAGAGCATTCAAAGGCAATCAAGAAGTGATACTTCAGCCATCGCCCAGGGGCCAGGGCAGATACCACTTACTGAACGGTTCCGGTTGGGGGATATTTTCCGTTTAGAGTGCAATTGCTCGTACTATATATTTTAGAAGCTCTTTGCTATTAAGTGGCCGTTAGTTGGTTTCTTTTATGTACTGCTTTAGGCCTTGCTCAGAGTGTATTTCCATAATAAAAATCCAGGCCAGGCAAATGTTCCAAATTGTTCTCATCACAACTTTTTTGGTGGCGTAAGGTAGTTTACACGTTGGAAGAAAAAATTGGATTGTAATGAAGAGATGTAATGGTGCCAAAAATACTGTGACGCTATCAAAGACGCAAAGGATGAATCGCTTAATAGATATATAACTCAGTAATATTGCTCAGCAAAATGGAAGTTTTCTACTGCATAGCCTTTTATTAGACTATCTGGAGTCCAATCTTGATTTTTGCATCCCACCAGTTGCCATAAAAAGCCATAAAAATTTGAAAATATGCAAACTCACGTCGAACATTTTCTGAATGTCGCTGTACGAAGTTTTCAGTAATTCCCCCCACGATGTCAGGTTGCAGTATGTTAAAAAACTCCTGGCTTCAGTAGTCTGTGCGCGTGATTTTTAATGAATTCGAACTGATGTGTGTGCCATGTTTCTTCAGAAAGTGGATACGTATCGTAAAGAATTCCTGATATAATTCAAAGGTACACTTAAGATGTCATCCGAAATACGGAATATGTCATTCGGTATATGAATGAGCGAAAAAATTATAAATAGAGTCAACTTTGTAATACAGCCGAGGTACAGTCAGGAATTAGTAGGACATACTTAAAAAAACGAAACTTCTGATAGAAGTATTTACTAGAATTACGTTTTCGAAATAATTGATTAAAATTTGATTTTTTTTATTGAAAGTGTAACATAATCATGTCAACTTGGATAATGATATGGTAAATGATTAGCTTCCCGACTAAGATGGATATTGAATATTACCGATTTCTGATCTAACATACCGTCGAAATGTCCATCTGGAAGAGTTGAAACTACATCTTGCCATAAAACCTTTCAAGGGCACCACCTAAAAATGAAAATTTGAATGAAACCCAAAATCGCTTTGTGCGAAATATCAATTAAGCGAAAAACGCATACACAACATCCAGCCATAATTTTCGGAGAATCAAAACGAGTGCAATAATTAATTGTGTACAACGGTCATTGGTTTATATTACCACAGATAATCTTAAACATCTTATTCATTTTATACATTTAAAACAAATTTTAGTTCTATATGTTAAAAACTCTGCGCTTTACCAACCGAATCGCAGAACAACTAAAGCTGTAGCATGCGGCAAATCAATTCGCTTAGTACCTTATGAGGTTGCTTTTTCTTCCACTCTTCAAGTCTTTTGTATACTCCATCATTACATTCAATAATCCAATGCTCATCTATATCACGGTGATTCAATTTTCTCCGCAGCGATTGCCATTCCAAATCCTATTTCCAGCACTCTACCACCTTGGAACAAATTAAGCGAAGGATGCTCGTGGAGGGTGACTAATGGCCAGATATTGACGATATATGTCGGGGCATATATATTGCATATATATGCAGAAAAGAAGTTTCTCTACATTATGAGACATGCTAAAGTATCTGTATTATTAGTGAAGTACCAATGAATTTTGGATGCATTTAAAAAATAATATATCCCTTTGGAAAATATCGAATCATCTATGGGATGGAAAACAGCTCGTTCACTTTTTCAAGGATAAATATAAAATGACCCTACATAGACAAGTATTTTATTATTATAATGATACATGTTTAATTTTAGTTATATTTTTGCTCGATTATTCCTTTAACAAAAATACATTTATAAAAGTTTACATTCTATAGCTTCAAATTCGGTTCCCTTGTCGTTGTGCCCTCCACCAATCCCCAATCTGTTTCCGGCGTCCCAACTAAAATGTAGTTCCATTTCGAAATCCGTGAGATTTTATGTGTATTTCTTTCTTTACTCGTCAGTTTAAAATTGTTTTATTGCGGAATATCGCTTAATAGTGAAATTAAAAAAAACACAAAACTCCATATTATTGATTATATAGGGGCGATAACTAGATTGGTAAGCAACTGCTAACATACTTTACAATACTTATGCAAAATCTAAAATAAAATACCTTTTGACGTGGCAATTTCAGCTAATAAGTGCATGTAAGGTGTTTCCCATCTCTCCATCACCGGTTTACCTAATATTTCTAAATGTGTATCAGTATCATCATATCCCGCCTTTGCGTCGGTCCATTGGGAAGTGCAATCTTCTCCGGTGGAAAATATTTTTCAGAAGTCATGACAAATATAGAAAATAGTCTTTGACGTGAAAAAGTTTCAAAAACATGTTATTTTAAGTCATAGAAAAGTAACAAAGATAAACAAAAATAGTTGGAAATCGATCAAGAATAATTCATCTCCAACATAATAGTCTAAAGGTTGGCGATGGTCGCATTTTTAGGTTTGTTTAACCTTGCGTTTGACGCCGGGCGCGGGTCATTCCTGGCAAAATCTTTTTTTTTTAACTTTTCAGCAGCGCTATATTAAATTAGATCATGATTTACGACTGGTAGCAACCATAGTATTCTCTTTCAAAACTCTACGTCAACTTTCACCATATTGCCACACGTGTTATTTTGATGTCACCAGATCACGGTAAATGCGCGAATGACATTGGGTATCGACAAATTGCGCTAATGAGGAACGGTTCATGCTGTATATACATGCTTGGACAAAATAGTTTCCAAAAATAGTTGGAAATCCAACAAGAATAATTCATCTCCAACATAATAGTCTAAAGGTTGGCGATGGTCGCATTTTTAGGTTTGTTTAACCTTGCGTTTGACGCCGGGCGGGGTCATTCCTGGCAAAATCTCTTTTTTTTTAACTTTTCAGCAGCGCTATATTAAATTAGATCATGATTTACGACTGGTAGCCAAGGGTGGCAGTACGGTACGGTACGAAATTTTTATCGTACTTCGAACCAGCAAAATAATTTCGTACCGAACTTCGTACCGTACCTTTCGAAAATTTTCCGTACCGTACCGTACGATATTATTTTTTTCGTACATCGTACCGAACTTCGTACCAGTACGAAATGAAGTTCGATTAATATTTTTCATTTATCGTACTAAATTTCGTACCAGTACGAAAACAGGTACGATTCGCTGGGCAGCAATTTCGTACCGTACCAAGTACCAATGTCCAAATCAGCTGTATTTGTAAGATATGGCCAAGAAACGTCACCAACATCTCACATCAAAGTGATCCAGTTTTATGATATCTGGTTTAAAATCCAGGACAGAAAAACATGCGCGTAATTATGCATATGTCACCCCAATATCATTGTTCACATTGCATATAATATGAGAATGGCAGACCGGTGGTGATAAATGGTGGTAGGATGAGCACAGTTTTCGCGAAAAAATCTGGCATTAAGCAATATTTAGCATATTAGCAGCATTGTGTCGTCACAAGAAATTCTCTCTCGACAAAAGAATGTTCGTTGTGCACCACACATGCGTTTCGTGCGGTCTCATTCGAAGGCATGGTTATAAGAGCATTATCATTGTGTATTTTTGCATCTGGTATTCCTGGTGCAATTTACGTTCTCTTCACATTACTGAATAATGCTATTTATTTTTTCATACCACACAGACGTATTCCCGACATGCCTCGTTGTCTATATTGTGACATGGCTGTTTTTTTACAAAATATATCTTCTATTTAAGACGAGCATCAGCTAACATTCAACTCAAAACAGCCTAAATATATCTTTATATTCTGGTGTTTCTTCTGCTCTGATAATATACTTCTGCGTGTCAGAGTACAAACAAAATGTAATAGCGGTGGTTACTGGTTAGCTTAGTTGCATAGTTGGTCAGGGGGAGAGAGTTTTTAATTTAATTTCACAAATTTTCGCGCGTATGCGTCGTGCATTATTTTTCCGTGATTAATTTCGTATATTTAGCCTTTGAAGTGAGAATTTTTATTCAATTTTTACAAAAATTTCAGCGGGCTTCCGGCGCGCAGATACATTTTCCTGTCTGGTAATGTTTATTTCACTCTTAAAACATGTATTTTGTTTAGTTCTCAATAAAATTTTACGTGCCTCCGGCACCCTAATCTTTTGTAAATTTGAAAGCCCTAGTTTGCATGTTGGAAAATGTGCCCTCCCCCTAATTTTTTTTTCTGGATCGGCGATTGTAATTGGTATATCGGGCACCGTGATTTTTAGTATTATGAATGCTGCTTATCATGTCAATTTTAATTGGGCTATCACAACTTTCGTTATTACAGAAAAATGCATTCAGATTAAGACGTCATAAATCAGTGGCCTATATGTTTTCCACGCAATCACAAAGTTTTACGCCACTGCAGTAAAACCGATATACATAGCTCATCTCATCAGCTCAAGTGAATCAGTTGCATTTTTATTACCATACCTGCGCCGCTTTTAATCATTTTAAAATTGCCCTTTAGTCTAAAAATTCGTTGATAGACACAATTCATATTACAGAGCCCCGTTATGAAACGGCATAGATGTTAAATGAATAATTTTTTTGAATTCATTTGAGAAGAAAAGTTTAATGCGAAGGTACGAAAAAGAGTACGGTACGGTACGAAATAAATACCGAACTTCGTACCGTACCGTACCAAGTACGAAAATTGAAAAATGAATCGTACCGTACTATCGTACCGCAAAATTCAATCGTACCGTACCGAACTTCGTACCGTACCGTACCGTACTGCCAGCCTTG
>CAVMBJ020000278.1:0-13230 GCA_963675895.2 Styela plicata
TCTGATTCACTCAAGTATATTTAAGTTACTATAATAACCCTGGTGGGTGCAGATTACTTGAGTTCAGCCCAGGAAAACCAACGCCTTTAACCTGAAATGTTAATATTGTAAACACTGGAGACACAATACATATGAAATTATCTTACTGATGAATTGCGATGGTTTGAAGGTAGCAAAATAAGGACGGCAATACAAGTCTGCATTGCTTTGCAATAAACATATTCATATCCTACAAATTACAAACATATGCAACAAATCAAGCATCATCGAGAAGTTGGCAAAAACAGGATTTGGGAAAAAGTTTGGGAACTTTAGGAATTTTCAGGAACTTTCGATGAATTTTATTTTGATTAAGACCAATAGGACTTCTTTTCTTATATTGTTACTGTGACCTGTCATTTAATATCATAAAACAGGTACACATCATGACCTTTCGATATTTTGTTTTGTATACAGTAGCTCCGAAAATAAAAACAGTACTGATAAACGATAAAGTAGCACAAAGTTAGAGAACGAAACACTTCTGGAGAAAATCTACAAGACTGTCCTGGTTTGAGCATATTTGGGAGAAAATCCATCTACTTGATGTCAACTCCATTAGTGCAGTATTGACACTACATCTTGTAGTAGCTCTTTGTTATTAGTGACCGTTAGTGACCTTCTCGGCTGGTTCCTTCTCTTCTGTTACTACTAGAATTGGTTAAAGATTAAAACTTTCACCCTTTGTATTGGTTAATTAAAAATCGTTAATATACCTGCCGCAACGTCCAACCCTTGACGGTGATAGGTTGAGGAGGAAGTTTCACAAGATCGACATGAAACACTCCTCCTAGTTGTTGGTATTGTCTAAGATCTACAATATCTTCATCTAATATCTCATCATCCAATACTTCTTCTTCTTCCTCGATCTTTATATCAGGAGCAGGGGTACTTCCTTCATCACCTTGGTAAATGAAAAGATAAAATTAATTGGAACAATAGTTAGAAAACTTAGATAAAGAATCTTTTATTAAGCATGGGACACTGATAAATTGTGCCACCAAGGCGCGGGCCATCTGTGGCTTATGCTCAAAAATAAAATTTCTGATTGAGTGTTTTAAAACAAGGTCCACAGTCAAACAGAAAACAGTGACTTTTGAGAGAAAGAGTGTTTTTTCAATGAAACATCAAAATATTCGAATCTTACTAATTGTCTAATCTAATCGAACTAATGAGCTACAAAATCTATACCTAAGGATGTTCTTCCGAAATTCTGATTGAAAGTAATTTCGTTATCTGTTTATTTTTACTCATTATACAGTGAAAAAATGATGCATGTCAAACTTTATACATTGTGAAATTTGACATATGATTTTGCCAACAAATAAGGCCAGATATCAGCAATTTCATTTATCTGAAGTTAACATTATTTATATTTTCGATTTATATACTGGATATCAAATATCATTTAAACTTTACTATGAAGACAACCCTGACTGCTTCCATATCAGAGTTGTTTAAGAAATTTTGTTTAAACAATGTTTAAAAATAGTTCATAGTATCATGTTTAAAAATTACAGATATTCGAAATTACTGCTTTGAGCATATATTTCAATATTGCATTTAGAATTTGTTATATTTTTCCAAAATCAAAATAATTGATACCGGTACTTTGTTCAACATCCTTCAAGTACAACTTCCAAATTTGAATTTTGACACGCATGATTCCTACATATTATATTTACCAGCTTTCGATTCCTCTTCCCTCCACCTCCTTCTTTTCCCCTTCCTTCACTGACCCAGGAGTTTCACTCAAAGCACTCTAATAAAAATATATATTGAGAAGTAATATCTGGTCACGCCAAAACCCATACACTGACATCTTCTTTGAGTTATCAAATTGCCAATTCTACATTTTTTTATTAGTTTCAAGTCGTGATTTCTAGATGAATTGCTTGAATCATTTACTATAAATTTCCTTTCGGATTTTTTCGGTTTAAAAATTTCCCGTAGACATACGTAGTATCTAGTACTGAGCATGGGTTGCATTAGGGTTGAAAATAACACGAGAGCCTTACTCTAGTCCATACTCGCCAAAGAACTTTACGAGAGTCTTCAAATACTCCTCGCAAATGCGATTTTTTTTAATGAGAATATCTGCATGTTTATTTACAATTGTTTAAAAAATTCTTGATGGCTTCCAATGCACTAAACTTATGATAAAGGTCTGTAATAGTAAGTGTAGCAGTGAAAGTTTCTTTTCTATGAAATTATTTGGTTTATTTCTAAAATACTCCCATGTTGAAACTCAGGAGAGTATGGCGTGCGGTCGTAGAGAAATCCACATTTGCAATTGCATTGCAATTTGCATTGCACATTTAGATTTCCAACAAAAACTTAATTTTATTTTTGCTTAATTCCAGTACCAAGTATGTATTTACTATCTCGTAATATGAGCATTCAGATTAAAAATTTAATATATAAAATAGTTTTCAAATAACAAAATGACTTTTAAAATAGCCTGACGCCTACTGAGAATTGACTAAATATAATGATTAAGGCCATTTTGGAATGATCAAATGAATGATGCGTGAAACTATCAACTAACGCTCTTAACACACTTGTTCTACCCTCGATAAAAACATGTTTGGACTTCATTCCATTATCCTTACTTTTCTCCCATCATCAGCAATGGATTTAGTTTCATCGCCAGATTCTTTGATTCCTTCTCCCTCTTCATCCTTCTTCTCTCCTTCTTCACCATCTTCTTGGGTTTCCTCAAGAATCACAAACGTCAGTATCTAGAGAAATCGAATCAAATTCAGTCATTCCCTGTTGAATATTGTAAACCGTGTGTCCAAACGTCAAAATCAAAGAGTGTGGTACTATCTTTTACTATCTGGTACGAGAGTGTATTTGGGTAAATCTTACTGTATATTTTCAGATAGGATAGAATATCATTTTTATTCTGCAGGAGAATATAGCTTAACCATATGGCAAACCACGACCTCTCGTGCAGATACCAGTTCCGAATCGGGTGTTTTTTTTGGATTATCGTATTTCTCATTTTCATGTGCATGGACCTGTTGGTGGAGGAAGCTGTAAGCAGCGATTACGCCAAACACCGTGAACCGGAAAGGCGTCCAGCAGACCTCTCGCATATAATCATCATCCCTGACGGAATTCGAACCTGCGCCATGGCGATCCTAGATGCGTGGCTCGAAGCATATTCCGAACGCTTTACCGATTGAGCCGATTGTTTAATCCAAATGAGATGTAAGGATATAATTTGCTGATTAAAATTTTCTGAAATGGTTTGAGGGATTTGCTCTGGGTCACAACAAAATTGTTATCTAAACTATTTTTTTTAAAAATTAAGTTCTCAAATTCACTGGAAACAAAGTCAGAAGCAGCGCCTGATAAGCAGGAATAAACCATCTACTACTACTTATTTCCATCTCGAATAGAGTTCGGGAAATATGTTAGCGCAATTTCAAAGGCAGTACCAAAACCCCCATACAATGAACATGAAATTTTTCTCAGATAGAATGTAAAATACTTAGTTGAATAATGATTTACCTACAGGCTGAATCTTCTTTTGTTTTGGATAAAAAGTTGAACATTGATGTGAATATGAATCATATTTTGTCGTCAAGTTTCTTACTGAAAATAAAAAGAATAACTGACAAAATAACGACAGAAATATCACGAGAAACTTGCAAAACAGATCGTATGGTGATAGCAGTTGTCTCGCTATTTGCTCACTTTAAAATATTTCAGTACTGTTTAATTAAACATTTATAATTAAAAAATCGACCATTCCTATGACATATACATAAGTGAATCACACCTAACGAAAACGTTTGCACAAAATTTTTTTATGGGATTATTTAACTTACAGAGAAACTCTCCATTCATGTTTGTTCCACAATACTGCTTTTATTATTTGTGAGCGCTGGTGGATATCATGTTAAGATCTCAGGTTTGAGTCGCTGCAAATCAGCTTGTTGATTCATGTCAACCATTTAACCCAGTCTATAATACTTGCAATTTCAGCCATCGTCAACTGTCGAGGAAGATCAAAGGTAAAATGCTTCCGATTGAAAAGTGAATGATTTGAATCGTGGATTTTTATTTAAGTCCCCATAACATGATGGTTTTATTCGATCATTTTATAACTTTTTGTAAATCCACTTTCAGTGTCTGCTTCATTAACAGCTTCCTATAATGTGAAAGTTGTTATGAATACTCAAAAAATGATTACTAGTTATTAAAGTGGTTGATGCCATGTCAGAAAAATCTGTCAAGCATCGGTCACTAATGTATCGAGCCACCATGATGCTGTCCATCTGTGAATCATGCTTGACAAATTGAAATTTCCTATTGGTATAGCGGGGGTATATAATAAAATAGTTGGTGGACAGAATATCTGATCAAATATTGAACCGAAAGTGCAGATAACAGTCAATATAGACCTGCTCTGCCTTGTTTGCAGAGAAAAATGAAAACTTTATCTCAAAAAGAGAATTTAATTTGATACAATGTTTCTATGTTTGATAAATCGTTGTTCACGAAACCAACAGATGATCCAAAACTAGGCACATTTTTGCCACAGAGTTAATTAAATTCATTAATCAGTATTGCAGAAAATACCTCCAGAAAACTAAAAATAACTTGGTATTTGATGCAATTCCCAGATGCCCATTTGCATAATGATATGGTTTTCTACCTTCAATATCTTCAGTGTTCCTTCGGCATATCTGAGAATTAATAAATCTTGCAAAGCAAGAATTGTCGACTTATATTGTTTTTCCTGTTCTGGTGTGATATCTTCATCCGGCGTATCATCCAAGAAAAACTTCATTTCATGTATCAACTGAATATTTCAAAAATAAATTAATTAAAAGAAAAGTTGCACACTGGGATATAATCCTCGGAGACCCTATGTGACCAATGGGTTTTATAAAAACAAATAACAAGACAAAAAATATAGTTCCAATTAACATATAATAAATAAAAAAGAAAATAAATAATACAATACTGTCATATTAAAAGATATTTCCCTCAAGAAATGCAGTTTATTGAACAGAAAAACAACATTTTTGTCCTGTAGAGTTTGGCTTGTGTCTTAAGAAGCGATTAGAAGGGAACAATAAAGTGATAGATGGTAAGATACCACTCGCTGCACTTTGACATAGTGATTCAGTATTGTTGGGGACCATACCGCTTAGAATGCAGTCGCTGGTTCTACATGTTGTAGTGTGAGTAGCCATTACTTCCTTGGCACTGCTTCTTTGAAGTAAATTTGGATAAGGCACTGTTCCCCCATTCTAGCTTAGGATAGGATAGTAGAGGAAAGCCGAAAAAACAGCTTAATCTAATGGCGAACCACGACCTCTCGTACGGACACCAGTTTCGAATGCGGATGAAGGTTTCTGGATCAACATTTTATTCATTTTTCCTGTGCATGGACATGGTTGGTGGAGAAAGCCGTAATCAATGCTTAGATAAACCACAATGCACCGTCGACGTATCTAGCGTATTCATCTATCATAATATTGAATAATAATAATAATAATAATAAAAAGTGAAATTTCAATAAGACTTTCGCTGTAGCGAAAGCTTCAATTAAAGCACACAGATTTCTGGACCGCTATTCTAGCTGACAAACAAAGTTATGCAGAAATCAAATTTCACCTTCCATAAAATTAAATCAGGCCATGCATACTACCGCTATAATCCGAAGAAATCACATATACGCCATGAACTGGTATATCAGTATCAAAGTCTGTCTTTACACTCTTGTTGTCTATCTAATCTATCTATCTATCTAAAGTTATATGTATGGCTCCTACTTGGGACAGAATAAATATGGTCTCTTGAAATTATTTTTGGTTTATTCAATTCACGACTGTGCCAAATCAGTAACAAATCCCATCTCTGTACCTCTTTTTGATCTATCCAATTATATATGTGAGGCATATGCATGCGACAGATAAAGTATGAAGTCTTAAAATTATGTTTGAATTATTCATCCTAGGTCTGTGTCAAATCATCAGTGAAGCCCATCTTCACACTCTTTTTTGTCTATTTGATGATTTATACATGTGCATGGAACAGACAAGGTAAAGTGTTTTGAAATTAATATTGGTTCATTCAACTCAGGACTGGGTTGAATCAACACCAAAGACCATATTTGCATCTTTTTTGATCTATCAATGATATATGTATGGGTCATGCGTGGGACAGACAAGGTATAGTGTTTATATATTATATTTGAGGTATTCATCCCAGGACTATGTCAAATAGTATATAAACCTATCTTTACACTCTTTCTGATCTATCCAATGATATATGTATGGGCCATACCAGGATGCTCACATGTTGAAATTATAAAAAATTCTAGGTGGATGGATCAGGTATAGAATGCCTACTACCCATCTTCTGTAACAAACATTTTCTATGTTTTCATTGGTATTTGGAACCCAGGTACGAGCCATGCATGATACTGATATTACTACGAATAACTATACTTAAACCATTTTTGTATCAGAAATGTCGAATCAATCTAAATTTATTCTGACCCGTTTTCAACCAATTTAGAAATCATGCGTGGCCACAGATGATGAGAACATAAAAGTGGTGTCTAAAAATTTTTGGATACAGTCCCAAGTTTTTTTAAAGTCATGCGTCCCAAGTACAGTACATAACACGATACAAAACGATATTTTATTTCAAATAGCAAAAATCAAACGAATTCAAGATCTGTAATCACATCAGCTCACGCTCCATAGAATATTCTTTGTTTGTGCACGAATGGATAGTATTAAAATAGCTTTCAAACTGACAAAACTGGTCAATTTGCAGCTTTTGTATCGTAAAAACAAAGGTATAAATCAAGAATCTGTGCAGCAAAACTTCTTCACAGGGTCTTGGACTATGACCCAACACACACAGAACGCTTTCAAAGCTTCTTTGCAAAAAGCTATTTCGAATTCCAGAAAAAGTTTTTTGATTGAATTTTGGCGGAAAATGTAGAATTCGTGAACAAGGAAGACTTGGAAATTAGGTAAAAAATAAAGTAAATAAAAAGTTTTCAGCCATGCAGACCTTTTCACTAAGATTTTAGATCACTAGACTTGCAACTTTGATACTAGAGCCAAAAAGTATCTGGCAACAGCACTCACATCACGTAGCGATGACGTCAATCAATGTGATTTTGACAGGCAGTCTATTAGGCCACTTTCAAATTATTATATCTGAAAAACAGAGCCTTAAATACGAAAAGTACGCGGCATAAGTTCTTCATTGACTCTTTGACTATGATTTCACACATGATTCACATTCCGAAAGCTTGTCCTGCAAAAGCCTTATGCATCTCATTATCATCACTTTCAGTACTGCATTTTGGCGGAAAATCCAAGATACCGGAACAGCGAGATTTGGAAATCTATATTAAAAATATGAAACAAAGAGTTTCCATCCACACAGAACTTTTCACTATGATTTTAGATCTCTAGATCTTGTAGCTTTGATACTAGAGTCATCTATCATAATAATGAATATTAATAATAAGAACAACTAGAAGTGTTACACAGTACTACGAAGGCTTTCGCCTGACTATAATATATATAAACACTGACTATATAAACACTGACATCACTGGATCTTTCATTAGTACTCACATATTTTCTAAGAGATATCTTACAGCACACAGATTTCTGGACCGAGATTCTAGCTGACAAACAAAGTTATGCAAAAATCAAACTTCACATTTCATGATATTAAATCAGCCCATGCATACTACCGCTATAATCCGAAGAAATCACATGTACACCATGGGCTGGTGTATCAGTATCAAAGCATATCTCTACACTCTTTTTGATCTGTCCAATGATATATGTATGGGTCATGTATGGGACAGACAAGGTTTGGTGCCTTGAGTTTATATTTCACTCATTCAGCTTGGACTGGGTCAAATCAGTATGAAAGCGCATTTTTATATGCTTTTCGATTTACCTAATGGTATATGCATGGGCCACACATAGGACAGACAAGGTATGGTGTCTTGAAATTGTTTTTGGCTTGTTTATCTCAGGACTCTGTCAAATCAGCGTCAAATCCCATCTTTACACTCTTTTTGATCTATTTAATGATATAGGTATGGCTTATACGTGAGACAGAATAAATATGGTCTCTTGAAAATATTTTTTGGGTTATTCAACTCACGACTGTGCCAAATCTTTAATACATCCCATCTCTATACCTCTTTCTGATCTATCCAATGATATAGGTGAGGCCCATGCATGGGACAGATAAGGTATGGAGTCTTAAAATTATATTTGAATTATTCATTCTAGGGAAGTGCCAAATCATCAGCCTACTTTTACACTCTTTTTTGTCTATTCAATGATATATACATGTGCCATGTATGGAACAGACAAGGTATTGTGTTTTGAAATTATATTTGGTTCAATCAACTCAGGACTATGTCGAATCAACACCAAAGCCCATATTTGCATTCTTTCTGATTTATCCAATGATATATGTATGGGCCATGCATGAAGTAGACAAGCTTTGGTGTCTTGAGATTATTTTTGGTTCAGTCATCTCAGGACTATGTCAAATCAGTTTGAAAGTCCATCTTTACACTGTTTTTAGATCTACCCAATGATATAAGTATGGGGCATACCAGAATGCTGACATAATGAAATTATAGAAAAATTTTAAGTAGGTGGATCAAGTATAGAATAACTACTACCCATCGCCTTTAACAAACATCTTTCCATGTTTTTTAAGGGTATTCGGAACTTAGGTACGGGCCATACATGATACTGATATGACTACGAATAACTATACTTAAACCATTTTTGTATCAGAAATGTCGAATCAATATTAAAATTTATCCTGACCCGTTTTACAACCAATTTTGAAATCATGCATGGGTCACACATGATGCCAACATGAAAGTGGGGTCCTAAAACTTTTGGTTATGGTCCCAAGTTTTTTTTTTAAGTCACAAAACTTGTCATACGTCCCAAGTACAGTACATAACATGATTCAAACGATATTTTATTTCAAATAGCAAAAATAAAACGATTTAATGCTCTGTAATCAAATCAGCTCATGCTCCACCAAATATTCTTTGTTTGTGCACGAATTGGATAGTATTGAAATAGATTTCAAACTGACAAAACTAGCCAATTCGCAGTTCCTGTACCGTAAAAACAGAGGTATGGATTAAGAATCTGTGCAGCAGATCACGAGACCTTGCAGCTTTGATGCTAGAGCTAGAAAGTGTCTGACAATGATCTGTCACGCACCATGTGGCCATGACGTCATTCAATGTGATTTTGACAGACAGTCCATTAGGCCACTTTTAAGTGTTTATATTTGAAAAACAGAGCCTTAAGTACGAAAAGTACGCGGCATAAGTTCTTCAATCAATCTTTGATTATGATTTCACACATCATTCACATTCCGAAAGCTTGCCCTGCAAAAGCTATATGGATTTCATTATCATCACAAACCATGCATGGGCCACACATGATGCCAACATGAAAGTGGGGTCCTAAAACTTTTGGTTATGGTCCCAAGATTTTTTTTAAGTCACTGAACTTGTCAAACGTCCCAAGTACAGTACATAACATGATTCAAAACGATATTTTATTTCAAATAGCAAAAATAAAACGATTTAATGCTCTGTAATCAGATCAGATCATGCTCCACTGAATATTCTTTGTTTGTGCACGAATTGATAGTATTAAAATAGCTTTCAAACTGACAAAACTAGCCAATTCGCAGTTCCTGTACCGTAAAAACAAAGGTATGGATTAAGAATCTGTGCAGCAGATCACGAGACCTTGCAGCTTTGATGCTAGAGCTAGAAAGTGTCTGACAATGGTCTCTCACGCGCCATGTGGCCATGACGTCATTCAATGTGATTTTGACAGACAGTCCATTAAGCCACTTTTAAGTGAATATATCTGAAAACAGAGCTTTAAATACGAAAAGTACGCGGCATAAGTTCTTCATTTAATCTTTGACTATGATTTCACACATAATTCACATTCCGAAAGCCTGCCCTGCAAAAGCCTTATGCATTTCATTATCATCACTTTCAGTACTGCATTTTGATGGAAAATCAAAGGTCCCGGAACAAAGAGACTTGAAATTTTAGATTAAAAATATGAAACAAACAGTTTCCATCCACACAGAACTTTCAACTGTGAATTTAGATCTCTAGATCTTGTAGCTTTGATGCTAAAGCCGTCTATCATAATAATGAATATTAATAACTAGAACTGTTACACAGTACCACGAAGGCTTTCGCCAGATTTTATATACACTGCCATCACTGGATCTTCCATGAGTACTCATATATTTTCTAAGAGATATCTTACAGCACACAGATTTCTTGACCGAGGTTCTAGCTGACAAACAAATTTATGCAAAAATCAAATTTCACCTTTCATGATATTAAATCAGGCCATGCATACTACCGCTATAATCCGAAGAAATCTTATATACACCAAGGACTGGTGTATCAGTACCAAAGCCTATCTTTACGCCTTATTTTGATCTATCTAATGATATATGTATGGGTCATGCGTGGGACAGAATAGGTATGGTCTCTTGGAATTATTTTTGGTTTTCAACTCACGAATGTGCCAAATCAGTAACAAAATCCATCTCTATACCTCTTTTTGATCTATTCAATGATATATGTGAGGCCCATGCATGGGACAGATAAGGTATGAGGTCTTAAAATTATATTTGAATTATTCATCATAGGGCTATGCCAAATCATCAGTAAAGCCCACTTTTACACTCTTTTTGTCTATTCAATGATATATACATGTGCCATGCATGGGACAGACAAGGTATTGTGTTTTGAAATTATATTTGGTTCAATCATCTCAGACTGTGTCGAATCAACAACACAGCCTATATTTGCATTCTTTTTGATCTATCCAATGATATATGTATGGGCCATGCATGTGGCAGACGAGGCAAGGTGTTTAAATATTATAATTGAGTTAGCCATCCCAGGACTATGTCAAGTCAGTATATAAACCTATCTTTACACTCTTTTTTATCTATCCAATGATATATGTATGGCCATGCATGAAACAGACAAACTTTGGTGTCTTGAGATTATTTTTGGTTTATTCATCTCCGGACAATGTCAAATTAGTGCGATAGTCCATCTTTACACTGTTTTAGATCTACCCAATGATATATGTATAGGCCATACCAGGATGCTGACATAATGAGGTTATAGAAAATTTTTTGGTGGTTGGATCAAGTATAGAATAACTACTACCCATCGCCTTTAACAAACATCTCTCTATGTTTTTATAGGTATTTGGAACCCATGTACGGCCCATGCATGATACTGATATGACTACGAATAACTATACTTAAACCATTTTTGTATCAGAAATGTCGAATCAATCTTAAAATTTATTCTGACCCGTTTTCAACCAATTTTAGAAATCATGCATGGGCCACACATGATGCCAACATTAAAGTAGAGTCCTAAAATTTTTGGATATGGTCCCAAGTTTTTTTTTAAGTAACTGAACTTGTCATACGTCCCAAGTACTGTACATAACACACTACAAAACGATATTTTATTTCAAATAGCAAAAATCAAACGAATTTAAGATCTGTAATCACATCAGCTCACGCTCCACTGAATATTCTTTGTTTGTGCACGAATGGATAGAATTAAAATAGCTTTCAAACTGGCAAAACTGGTCAATTCGCAGCGCCTGTACCGTTAAAACAAAGGTATGAATTAAGAATCTGTACAGCAGATCACTAGACCTTGCTGCTTTGATTCTAGAGCCAGAAAGTGTCGCGCACCATGTGGCGATGACGTCATTCAATGTGATTTTGACAGACAGTCCATTAGGCCACTTTTAAGTGAATATATATGAAAAACAGAGCCTTAAGTACGAAAAGTACGCGGCATAAGTTCTTCATTTAATCTTTGACTATGATTTCACACATAATTCACATTCCAAAAGCTTGTCCTGCAAAAGCCTTATGCATTTCATCCCGGAACAAAGAGACTTGAAAGTCAAGATTAAAAATATGAAACAAAGAGTTTTTCCATCCACACAGACCTCTTAACTGTGATTTTAGATCTCTAGATCCTGTAGCCTTGATGCCAGAACCATCTATCATAATAATGAATAATAATAATTAGAAAAAAAAACGTAGAATTTCAATAAGACTTTCGCTGTAGCGAAAGCCTTAATAATAGGAAAAAAAACGTAGAATTTCAATACGACTTTCGCTGTAGCGAAAGCCTTAAATATAATAAAAAAAAAAACGTAAAATTTCAATAAGACTTTCGCTGTAGCGAAAGCCTTAATAATAATAAAAAACGTAGAATTCAATAAGACTTTCGCTGGAGCGAAAGCCTTAATAAAAAAGAAAACGTAGAATTTCAATAAGACTTTCGCTGTAGCGATAGCCTTAAGTATCGGGGGTAACAAAAAGTCGTCCAACTATAAAATTTCTGAAACGAGCTCAAAAATCGAGTCAACTTTCTCATTCGGAATCCGGAATACATATTGGTATTTATTAGAAATGGCGTAAAAATTGTGGAATATTAATAACTGTGATAAAAATACAAATTTAAAAAGTTGTATGTAGCAATGATCGATGCGGGCTAAAAATTCTTGCAGTTTCCTACGAGAATCAGGTTAGGAACTAATAATCAAAATCTGAAATTTTTGCAAATTAAGGTAAGATCAAAAAACCTCTTTCACTTCAGAGATTTATTTCCTTTGAATGGTAATATTTGAAGAAAAAACAGTGCTTATTTTTAAGATAACATAGGCTTTCATTTTTATGCTGCAAAAGAGGAAAAACGAAAATACGCCTTCATCATATCCAAGTCTAAATCAGTTCCGAGTCGGAAGTACAGTAACCCATGTTAAAAGTTAGAATGCACTCGTAATAGCACGTTTTTTAACGAATTGAATGTCGTTATGACTTCAGCATTGTTATAATAGGCTAAAAATAGTGGATGGTGATGCATTTAAAAAAGTAAGCTCTGCTTCGACCTTCCTTAGAGCGAATTTCAATATAAACAACTTTTATTAATATTGAGAAAATAAAAATGACGAAGAATAAAAAATGTCACAAATACAAAAAGTATAAAAATATATCTTAAAAACTATTCATTTTTTGTCGAAATATACCCAATAAGTAACTGATTCATTCAAGCATTAC
>CAVMBJ020000279.1:0-13127 GCA_963675895.2 Styela plicata
TTGGTAAAATCTTACAAATTTTGGTAGGTTTTCGGATTTAGATTGAATACAGTCTAATAAGCATATCCTATCCTTAAAAAGTACTACATTTCATATTGTTCTAGGGCTCCGTGACTTAAATTTTGCTACCAATTTAACTAACTACGTGACGACCGGTAGAAAATTTAAGCGAAATATTGTAATACTTAAAGTTCTTATTTTGATGATTGCATTCAATAGTAAAAAGTCTCTTTTACATTTCTGGAAAAGTGCCCGTACCTCAAATCAAACTAAGACAAACAGAACGGTCTAAAATCTAACTCATTTTTCTCTAAGAGTTTGGTTAGCAAATCGCTGTAATTAGGAACACTCACTGTTGCATACCATAAAAAGTTCGGAATATATACTCTTATGAATTGATTTGTCTTGTGTATTGTGGTTATAAGATCTCGGAAAAATCTTCAAAATGTGGGAAGGTTTTCGAAAGAGTTAACGTAAAAAATAGTTGATATTCCTTGAGTAGTAGTGGCACTATTATGTTTATGTAGGGATTGTACGGGGGCATTGGTCAGGATAAGATTTAAAGAAAATCCTCTTGGGAAAGTTATAGCTATACTGAAGAATAGTTACTGTTAAAAAAGCATTGTCCCTTATTTACGCATTTGGGAAAAGAAATACTCTATGCACAGGAATCTGCTAAGAGAAATAGGTAAGCATTCACTTGAACACTATAATCAAAAAATTGGTTTTTATTTTGGCAAAGACACATAAGATGTTTTGGAGAATAATATTTAATAGATTTTATTCTCGCCCTGCAGATATGTAGTTGTGAAGACTTGGGTAAAATCTTACATAATTTTTCGTAGGTATATCAATAGAATTACAGTACTTGGTAAAATCCTTACAAATTTTGGTAAGTTGTTTTCGGATTTAGATTGAATTATAGTCTAATAAGCTTATCCTATTCCTTAAAATATGTGCCACATATACATAGTTTGATTCAGAGGGTCTAGCGTGAGCTCGCATAATTGGTCTTCCTACCAGATATAACTATACTATCGTAGAAGCGGCGACCGGTAGAAAACCTTAAAGCGCGCGGTAGTGGGAGTTAAAACTGAGAAGTTCTTATTCTTGACTATTGCATCAAAATTATAACGTCACTCTTTTCACAATTCGTGCCAGAAAGTAACACACTACCTCAAATTCAACTACACCACACCAGAACGGGTCATCAAATATATTTTCCTTTTCGCTCGGTTTAGAGTTTGGCCTTAAGTTAGATATCGCTCGTAAATAAGAGACACTCACGTGTTAGCAAACGTAAAACATCGCGAATTGACCTTATCGATTCTAATGTTCCTTTATATTATGCGTTAGTAAACATCCGGAAAAAATCTTCAAAAATGTGGCCGATGAAGGTTTTTCGATACATTCACAACCGTAACCAGTAGTTGCGGTTAGCAATAACTGTTGATTCAATTTATCGAAATTGTATGAATATTGTTCGCATTTCCATTTACTGGTAAATATCATTGCCTTACAGTAGTTGCCATTTCATGTTATATAAAATGTCGTGCATTCAGAGATAATCAATGAAAGATCCGCCCCTTGGAATGTTATACACTTCCTTACTCAGAATACATTGCCTCTGTTAATAATCATTGTCACTTTTTAACACTCTTGAGAAAATACGACTTTGTCAAAAATGTCCCTCAACGAGAAATACACAAACATGTTTAGAATTTTTAAAAAAATTGCTAAGTGTATTTTTTGGCACAAATCAACAACAATGTTATTTTTACTCATTTTATATATAGAAAAAAAAAAAGATTTGAATTTTGTGTGCCAGACATAATTGCGGTGGCTCAAAGAACTTGGTAAAGATCTTTAACAAACATTTTGTAGGTGGGTGGGATTGGGGGGGGGAATTACAGGTCTATATAGGGGGTGGGAGGGGTGGGGGAGTTTCCGGATTTCAGATCTGAATACAGTCCTCTAATTCAGCATATCCTATTCTGAAAGTACTACATAGACATATTGTTCTAGGCTCCGTGACTAGAACTATTTGCTACCAATTTAACTAACTCCGGGACTGAACCGGGAAGAGTGCCTTAAGCGACAAATCTTCCATACATGACTGGCAAGTCACTCTTATTTGGTGATAAATTGTCGGGCAATCAGTAAGATGGTTCCTTTTGACAATTCCGCTTGGAAGATTATTGCTACCTTACTGTTATCAATATAGCCTGCCTTACAAACATTGTCACTTTTACACAAAAAATCTTGGAAAAAAATACTGCGTAACTCATTTATCTGCCTTAAGCAGAAATGGTTAGAATTTTATGAATAAATAAGGAACACTGTACCTGTAGCAATAGCCACATAAATTGTTTTTTTTCGGATAATAACTCTTGACAGGAATTCTAATTGTCTGCCATATTGATGGTAAGATTCGCATAAAAAATCTTACAAATTGTGGGAAGGTTTTCATGATTGAGATTGCAATACAGTCAACAAAAGTTGGTAGCATCAGCACTAGTAAGGTTCACAATTATCCGAAATTATTGAATTTCCTGGGCCTCCTTCACGTTAATATTGCCTAGCAATTTAAGCCACTTCGTGGATGAATTGTGGACGGGGCATTCACAGAGAAATTACTAATGAAAGATCCGCTTGACAAGTATCTAAGTGCTTAAACATGTGAATAGTGACTGTTAAAAGCATTGACCCTTTCACGCTACTTGAAAAATCCTCATATCTCAAATCTGCTAAGATAAAATAGAAACATTCTTGAATTTTGACAAAAAAATACGTATTTTTAGCGGCAACGATTTGGTGTATGAAAATCGCTGTGAATTATGATTTAAGATTTTATTTGCTGCCATTGTGGTAAGACATGGTATAAATAATCTTTACCAAAATCTACGGTGTCTGTTTTTCGTGCGATTTAGGATTGAATACAGTCATTAAATAGCATATGGCGGAATCCTTTAAAAGTACTACATTTCAACGTTGTTCTAGTTGCACCGTCACTTAGAAGATGCGCCTACCAATTATAACTAACCCGTGACATTCTAGTAGAAATGATTTAGCGAACACTATCTTGCGAAGTATATAAAGATTGCGTTTATTTTTGATGATATCATCAATCAAGTAAAGGTCCCTTTTACGCTATTCCGGAAAGTACTCTTACCTCTAACTCAACTCATGACAAAGGTAGATACAGTCTAAAATCTAACTCATTTTTTCTAAGAGTTGGTTACGGATCGCTGAAAATAGAACACTCACTGTACCTAACATAACAGTTCGGAATAACTCTCTATGAATTCTAATTGTAGGTGTATTGTTGATAAGAAATTCGGAAATACATCTTACAAATATGTGGGAAGTTTTTTGAAAGTTAAACGTAAAAATAGCTTGGGTTAGACTCTAGAAAACTCGATTCCTTTTAATAGCTTGCCTATAGTATCAAATTTTGTTGCGTTCCCTTCGTAACGTTAGCTATTCCTTCAGTAGTGGCCATATTGTAAACTAACTACATTTCGGCATTCAGATAAATTTAATGCTGAACTCCGCTTGTGAATACTTTATAGAGACTTCTCTACATGAAATATTACGTTAAAAATTACGATGTGTCACTTTTACACTCATGAAAAAATACGCCTAGCTCAAATCTGACTAAGAGAATTAAAACATGTTTGAATTTTTATTCAAAATGTATTTTTCTGGCAAAGCACAAACTGTATTTGGAATAGTACGTCGCCATATCCTAAAGATTATATAGCCTATGCGTCATTTTGGTAATACTGTGGTAAGAAATCTTGTCTAAATTATTGGTAGGTTTATTTCGGATTGTGCGGATGTGAATACGCGTGTCTACAGGTAGCCGTGAGACACATCCTTAAAAAGAGCACCTACTTTACAAATCCAGAGAATCCAATCCAGAAAGATGTGGTGATAGGTGTATTGCAAGGGTTAGAGAAACGTAGAATAATAGTTGGCGTGTTTGTTAGCCAGATAATCTGTATGAGTTCGAATATCCGAACAATTGCTTGATATTTTTGCTTGAGTTCTCTATACCTTAATATTTCTGTACAGTTAGTTGCCATGATTGTTATTAATAGTGACGTGACAATTCAGGAGAACATATAGATGAAAATCCCGGCTTGGAATTATATAGAACTATCTAACTAAGAAATACTTTATGATAAAATGGTTTGTCACTTAGTTTATGCACACTAGGAATAAGATACGTCCTAATCGAGCGCGCGCGACGAGTGCCCTAAGAAGAAATAATAAACATATTTGAATTCTTTTCCTCAAAAAGTGTATTTTGTGGCAAAGACCTACAAAAATAGTTGTTGAATCACTATTTAAAGATTTTACGAGAAGCCATGCATATTGTGGTAATACTTGGTAAACATACATTTACAAATTATAGCGATCAGGCGCTTTTCAGGATGTATATTGGATACATATCCTAATTAGCGCGAGAGAGCGCTATCCCTCAACTGGGGGCGTCTGACGCCGCCGTGGATTCATATTGTTTCTGAGGGCTTCTAGTGAGCATAATATTTTTCACTACCAATTTAACTAACTCACGTGGACAGAACTGGGAGAAAACTTAAAGCCGAAGTTATTGCTAAATACTTAAAGTTTACTCTTATTTTTAGATAAATGCATTCAAAAGCGTAAAAGGACTCCTTTTAAATTCTGGAAAGTGCCCTACCTCAAATCAAATAAGACAAACAGAAACGGTCGTAAACATCTTACTACTATTAATCTCGAAGAGTTTTGTTAGAGGAATCGCTATCTGCTAATATAGCTGAATCACTCACAGTAGCATACATAATAAGGTTAGCGAATTAACACTTATGAATTGCTAATTAGTTCTCGACAGCTGTAAATGTGGGTAAGATTCGAATCAGAAAACACTTCAAAATGATGGGAAGCGTTATCGAAAGTTCAAACGTAAAAAAATAGCTGGTATGTTAGCCATAAACTGCAGGTTCAGTTATCGTAGATTTGTTATGAATTGTCGGAGGCAGATCACGTTAGATAATCCTGCATAATAGTGGCCAGTCGTTTTGAATTGTTAACGTAAAAACGAGAAATTTTAATGCAAAAACTGCTATGGAATGTATATCAATTATACTCTGTGAACTATTACATGTTGAAAGCGTATTGTCCTTGGACGACCTCTTGTGAAAAAAATTACGTTTATCTAAAAATTTTCGCCTAAGACAAGTAGTGGCCATTCTTGAAATGGTTCCAAAAAATCTCTTGAAGTATGAGTTTTGAGGCAGATAAAGCACAGAGTAAATTGTTTGTTGAAAATCCAGCTATGGCAAGTATATTAGCCATTCCCACTATTGAATATAAGCTTGGTTATAATCATTGTCACTTGTTTCGGGTTCTGAAGCGATAAGCGATATTCGTGTAGTGGTTCGATGAATACAGCGCTAATCAGCCATATCCTATGCTTTTCATTTGTAGAAATGAAAACATTGATTGATATTGTTCTACGTGCTCAAAAAATTAAATTTTGCCGTAGCCTAGAGTGTAACTAACTACGTGCGACGACCGGTACATAAGTTCCAAAGCTGAGATATTGTAATACTTAATAGCTTGTTTATTTTGATGATTGCATGCATAAGTAAATGACGTCTTTTAACATTCGGAAAGTGACTCCTACCTCAAATCAACTAAGGACAACAGGAACAGTTCTAAAATCTAACTCATTTGGTTTTCTAAGAGTTGGTTGCGTTAGGATCGCTTGTAAAATAGGAAAACAACTCTACTGTAGCATATATAAAAGTTGCGAAACTGTAAAAAAGAACCAAACCCCCCCCACCCCCCCCCTAAAAAACTCTATTGAATTAGTGAATGTACGGGTTGTGTATTGTGGTGTAAGATTCGGAAAAATCCATCAAAAATGTGGGAAGGGCTTTTTTGAATTGTTAACGTAAAAATAGTTGGACAGATTTAGCCAACAAACTGTTGGTTCACTTATACTATTTATTGAGACAATTGTTCGAAGGGTCCTTTTTTGTTGGAGTTTCCTCATACTACGTTAATATCGCCTACAGTATAGTAGTGCCATTGGTGTTTATAAATTGTCGGCAATATTCAGATGAAATTTAATGAAAATCCGCTTGGAAGTTATAGCTTATCTCTACTATGTAATATTACTGCTTATAAAACATTGCTCACTTTTACACTCTTGAAAAAAATCACGCTGAATCTCAAATCTGGCTAAAGAGAAATAAAACATGCCTTTGAATTTTTCAGAAAATATTGTAATTTTTGGCGCAACAAGCACATAAATGTTTTTGATAGTTATATTTATAGATTTTTATATGCCTGCATATTGTGGTAAAACTTGGTAAAAATTTATCAAATCTTTTGGTATGTTTTCGGATGGTAGATTTGAGTACAGTTCTAATAAGCTCTAGATACTTTATCCTTAAAAAGATACCACTTTTTAATTCCTAGTTTTAGCGAAAAATCTCTTCATTACATGTGGGGAGGTACCTTTTGACTCAAGTTAACGTTTAAACAATAGTTAGTAGTGTTAGCATAAACTGTTGAGTTCAATTAACTAAATGGTTGAAATTTGGTTGGAGTTCCTTTACCTTAATATTCCTCCCCCCACTACAGTAAGTGCGAACCATTACTAGTTATAAAAAATTGTCGGGCATTCAGAGGTTCAATTTAATGAATCATCATGTTTTCGCTTGGAATTATATAGTCTTATTCTACTCAATAATATTGCATGTTCGAAAAACATTGTTACACTTTTACACTCTTCTGAAAAATAGCGCTATCTCAAAATCTGTGCTTAAGAGAAATAAACATTTCTTGAATTTTTTCAAAAGAGAATGTTATTTTTTGGCAACGCACCATAAAATGTTCTTGAATTATATTTATAGATATTTTATAATGCCTGTACATATTGTGTAATACTGGCGTAAAATCTTACACAATTTTGCGTTATGTCAGTTATCGGATGTAGATTTACAGTCTATTAAGCTCTCCTCGGGGGGGGTAGTTGGGCTAAGTATGGAGTGACTTATCACTTTATCCTAAAAGGTAACCACGATTTTCATATGTTTCTGGGGGCTTCGAGTGTACATACAAATGTTTCTACTTCTTAATTTATACTAACTACGTGACCTGGAACGAACGGAGAGAAAACTTAAAGCGACAGTATTGTAGATACATTTAAAGTTTCTTAGTTTGGATGATTGCTATCAAATAGTTAAAGCGTTCTCCTTTTACATGTACTGAGAAAGTGACCCTACACTCAAATAATCAAACTAAAGACAAACCCTACGCCGTCTAAAATCTAACTCATTTTTTTCTAAGAGTGGATTGGTAATTTAGCAATCGCCTGTTAATAAGGAACACTCACTGCTAGCATAACATTAAAGCTTTCGGAATAAATCATTCATGAAATTTTTGTCTGTGTATTGTTGTATGATTCAGAAAAAATTTCTCATGTTTTGGATTATATTTCTGAATAGTTTTCGTATGCCTAGCGTTATATTTCCTGCGCTGTTGTAGTGGCCACTTGGTTATGAATTGCTGCGTTCAACACTTCATGAGAGGTTTAAATGCAGGTTAAAGTTTTTAGAACGTTAACGTAATAAAAACGTTTAGTCTAGCGTAAACTGCTGGTTCCAATTAAAAAGTTCTCATTTCCTTGTGTTTAGGATCAGGGCACTTAAGAATTACTTTACCTCCCATTGACATCCTACCTATGTTCATAAAATGTCGGGCATTTGGGATATTGAATGAAATCCGCTTGGAAGATATAAGCCTTTCATACTATGAATATTGCCCTGTTAAAAGTTCTTTTGTCACTTTTACACTTTGATCAATAACTGCTATATCAAATCGGTATTTTTACAGTCAGTGCCCAAGTGCCCTACTCTCAATCTAATTGTTACGATTGGCAAAGCTATTTAGAAACGGTCTAGAATAATATTAAATCCTTATTATCTGCACCTGCATATTTTGGTAAGTAAGAATCGCTGTCACTACGATCACGCATCACTGTCGTCATACATTAATAAAATTCGCGATAGATGTCTCTTGACTGAATTTCAGTCTAATAAGTCTGTACTATCCTGATACAAAGTCTAGCTTCGTAAATCGACAAATCTTCTAAATGTGGGGAAGCGTTTCTGTCCTCTGTGTAACGCTCAAAAATTGTTAGGGTTTAGCGATATACTATTGGTTGGCGGTGGTTGGATTCAATTATCGAAATTGTTTGACTTATTGTTGGAGTTCACTTTACGTTTACTATTCGCTACAGTATTGCGTCAATTTGTTGATAAAGTTTGTCGCGAGCAGTCAGATGAAATTTTATGAAATCATAATATCCCGCTTGGGAATATTGAAGTTATACGCGATATACATTGTGAATATTGTTCCTGCTCTAAAGCATTGTCACTTTTCGCCTCTTCTTTGTAATAATAGATATCTTCCTTATTCAACTCTGTCTCATGAGTAAATAAAACTTCTGATGAATTTTTCAAAAAAAATTGTCTTTTTGGTGCCAAAGACGCCTAAAGTTGTATACCATTATTATTTATAGATTACAATATGCCCTCTTATTGTTTTTTTCGTATTTTGGTATTATTCTTATATGATTTGGTATTTGTTTTCCTATTGTTAGGTATGAACAAAAAAAAAGGGGGGGAATATACTATCCACTTTCAAAGTTCCACTGGGTAGGTTTCCGTAATTTTAGTTGCAAAATGTTGCTCTATTCTAAGCATTATCTATTATTAATACTATGTACCGTAATATTTATATTGTCTCTAGGGCTTCTGTTGAGCATTAGAACTGTTGGGCTACCTAGTTTTAACTAATACCGTCGTTACAGACTTTGGCGTTTTTCGAATCTCTTATACCTCGAAAATCATGTTATTACTTAAGTAGTTTGATCTTTTGATGATTTTTGCATCGAATTTTAAAGTCTCTTCTTCTCTTTCTGTGAAAGCACTGCCCTTACCTCAAATCCACTTAATGCAGGAATTAAGAACGGTCATAATAATCTAGAAATCACTATTTTTTTTCTCTTAGAGATTTGCTACTGTTAGAATCGCTTAAATATATAGGGTATACCTACTCCATTGACTATGTATGCATAAAAGAGATGACCACTACTTCTTATGATTCTAATTGTCTGTGTATTGTGTAAGTTTTCGGAAATAAATCTTCATAATGTGGTAAAGGTTTTCGATAGTATAATGCTAGTATTTTATTGATGTACTGCATGATGTCGTTAGCATAATAACTTGTTTGTTCAAATATTCTCTGCAAAATTGTTAGTATTATTTTGTTGGAGTTCCATTACGTTTAAGTATCGCCTACAGTAGTGGCATTAGATCTAAATTGTCGAGAGGGGAGAGCCATATCCTATGCCACATCGTTGGAGGTTTATAGATCTAAATACTGTTAATATTCTGCTGTTAAAAACCCTTTCTCATCTTTACACCCCTGAGACACACAATTTATCGAAGTGTTCTAAATTGCTACAAGTGATAATAAAAATCCTTCTTGAATTTTTGTTCCAAACTTGGGATTTTGGTTGCAAAAATCATTAATGTGTTTATGAATGTACTATTTTATCGCTTTTATTTTGCTGATTTATTGTTAAGTGACTCGTTATAAATTTACAAATTTTGGTATAAGGTCGGAATGGTCCGTTTAGATTGAACAGTTGTCTTAATCATAGCACTAAAATCTATTCCTTAGACAACAGAACCTTACTTCCACATGTCTAAGTCGTTTTTTTTCGGTGACTTCTACTTGATTTTGCTTCTCAATTTTATACTTTCACTTATCTGTAGACATAGGTCTAAAAGTTGAGGGAATAATTTTTATTATACTTTTAATTCTTCTTTTGATGATTTAACATCAATCGTAAGAAGTAGCTTCTACATTTTGAAATGGGCCCTGCCTACCCTCAAATGACTTAATGTACTAACCAGAATACGCTGTCTAACTATCTACTTCGTTTTTCTTCTAATGTAGTATGCTAGAACTCGATGTATATAAGAACACTCATCCGTTTAGCATTTATCATAAACTCTGTTGAATTTTCTTTTATGATTCTTAATTGTCTGTGTATATTTGTGGTAAGACGATTTGGAAAAAATCTTCCAAATTGTGTTGGAAGGTTTCTGTAGTAGGTTTTACGTAAAGTGGGTGAGCCTAACGTTGGGTTCCATAATAGTTCGTTATAATTGTATGAAAAATTCTGAGCTAGCTTCCTTTATCTTTAATTATTCCTCCTATACTTGTCTGAATATTATTGTTAAAAGCATTGATTCGGGGCATTCTTGATGTATCACTCTTATTCGAAAATCGCGTCTTGGAAGTTTTTAGGGCGTTTTTTCTGTAGTCACTACAAAAATTGCTATTAATAGGCAAACAAAGCACATAAATGTTTTGAGATTTATATTTATTGATTTTTATTTGCCATGCCATATTGTGCGTAAGACTGGTATGATAGTCAAAATCTTACAAATTGTTCCTGGTAGGTTTTCGAGATTTAGATTGGTAATAAGTCTGATAAGAAAATCCTTATCCTAAAAAAAGGGACTACGGTTTCATGAATTGTGTTGGCTCGTGACTGTAAATTTTGCTACAATTTAACTAACGTGTACGTGACGCCGCGGTCTAGAAAAATGTTCAAGCGTAAAATATTGTAATACTTTATATGAGTTCTTTATTTTGACTGATTATGCATGCAATATGTGATTAATGGTTCCGCACTTTTTACATTCCGCGAAAGTCGCTCCTATCTAAATTTTCATATTACTAGAGTCTCTAAAAGAACAGATCTATAAATCAGAATCTCATTTTTCTCTAAGAGTTGTGCGTATAGCGATCACGCCCTTGTCGATGTGGACTAATGAAGAGGTACACTCACTGTTAGTCAACATATGAAACCGTTGCGGAATAATACCGCTCTTATGAATTAAGTAAATGCGGTCCGGGTGGTGTCGTGTGGCGTAAGATTCGCCCGAAAAATCTTCAAAATGTGGGAAGGTTTTTGAAGTTAACGTAAAAATAGTTGGGTTAGCATAAACTGTTTGGTTCAATTATCGAAATTGTTGAATTATTGTTGGAGTTTCCTTTACGTTTAATATTCCTACAGTAGTGGCCATATTGTTATATGAAATGTCGGGCATTCAGAGAAATTTAATGAAAATCCGCTTGGAAGTTTATAGCTTCTACTATGAATATTGCTGTTAAAAAAGCATTGTCACTTTTACACTCTTAAAAAAATACTCTATCTCAAATCTGCTAAGAGAAAATAAATACTTGAAATTTTTTTGAATTTTTCAAAAAATTGTATTTTTGGCAAAGCACAATAGCACATAAATGTTTTGAATTATATTTATAGATTTTATATGCCTGCATATTGTGGTAAATACTTAACTAACTAAAATCTTAAAACAAATTTTGACTTAGGTTTTCGATAGATGTAGATTGAATACAGTCTAATAAGCTACCCTATATCACTATCCTTAAAAAGTACGGACCCATATTTCTTTTTTTAAATCGCCGAAAAGGATCTTCAAAATGTACAATAAAAGGTTTCTGAGAAGTCTAACGTAAAAATATTTGGGATTAAAAATAAAAATGTTGGTTCAATTATCGTTAATAAACGTTGAATTTTTGTTGGTTAGATTTCCTTTACCTTAATATTCTTACAGTAGTGGCCATTTGTTATAAATTGTCGGGCATTCAGAGAAATTTAATGAAAATCCGCTTGGAAGTTATAGCTTATACTATGAATATTGCTGTTAAAAATCATTGTCACTTTTACACTCTTGAAAAATACGCTATCTCAAATCTGCTAAGAGAAATAAAACATTTTTGAATTTTTCAAAATAATTGTATTTTTGGCAAAGCACATAAATGTTTTGAATTATATTTATAGATTTTATATGCCTGCATATTGTGGTAATACTTGGTGTAAAATCTTACAAATTTTTGGTAGATTTTTCGGAAGTAGATTGAATCTACAGTCTAATAAGCCTAATCCTATCCTTAAAAAGTACCACATTTCATATGTGTTCTAGGGATCTTCGTGACTTAAAATTTTCCTACCAATTTTAACTAACTACGTGACGACCGGATAGAAAACTTAAAGCGAAGTATTGTAATACTTAAAATTCTTATTTTGATGATTGCATCAATAGTAAAGTGTCTCTTTTACATTCTGAAAGTGCCCTACCTCAAATCAACTAAGACAAACAGAACGGTCCTAAAATATAACTCATTTTTTTTCTAAGGATTTGGTTAGAAATCGCTGTAAATAGGAACACTCACTGTAGCATACATAAAAGGAATTCGGAATAACTCTTATGAATTCTAATTGTCTGTGTATTGTGGTAAGATTATGAAAAAACTTCAAAATGTGGAGTTAAGTATTCGAAGTTAACTTAAAAAATAGTTGTTACTGGTTCCCTGCAGAAGTGGCCATTTTTATGAATTGTCGGGCATTCAGAGAAAATTTAATGAAAATCCGCTTGGAAGTTATAGCTTATACTGTGAATATTACTGTCAAATAGCTGCTAAGAGAAATAGACTCATTCCTTCTTGAAATGCTTTTTCAAAAAAAAATTGTATTTTTTGGCAAAGCCACATAAATGTTTTTGAATTATATTTATAGATTTTATTTGCCTGCATATTGTGGTAAGACTTGGTCGTAAAATCTTACAAATTTTTGTAGGTTATCGGAGTTTAGATTGAAAATAGTCTAATAAGCTTATCCTATTCCTTAAAAAGTGCTACATTTCATATGTTCTAGGGCTTCGTGACTTTAAATTTTCCTACCAATTTAACTAACTACGTGACGACCGGTAAAAAGAAAACTTAAAGCGAAGTATTGTAATACTTAAAGTTTCTTATTTTGATGATTGCATCAATAGTATAGGTCACTTTTACATTCTGGAAAGTACCCTACCTCAAATCAACTAAGACCAACAGAACGGTCTAAAATATATTTTCTTTTCTCTTAGAGTTTGATTAGCAGTCGCTGTAAATAAGAACACTCAATGTAGCATACATAAAACTTCGGAATTACCTTATCGATTCTAATTGTCTTTATATTGTGGAAA
>CAVMBJ020000280.1:0-13104 GCA_963675895.2 Styela plicata
ATGCGGATTTGTCACAACTCATGGAGCCATTCCTATGTCACACAGGGATGTTGTTAATATGTCAGCAACTCAATGAGTATTCCCATGTCACCGGGGATGCGGCTTTTCGTCAAAATTCATAGAGTATTTCTATGTCCACCGCGGGGATGCTGAAATCATCAAAACTCATGAGTCTACTTCATGTCATTGGGTGATGCCCTGATTTGCTCATTGGGATTGCACCATGCTACAAATTTTTTTCGCCACTCCTACTTTCCCAAAACCGGAAACGAAACCGGCTCCCCGAAACCCGGCCGCATCCAGATACTTTAAAATTAACCTTTTTGGATGCCACCGACTACTCTAAAATTTTCCGATACAGACCGTTAACTATAATTTTAAATTGTGGCCGAAATACTGATACAGCTGATAATTCAAAAAATTACCGTTGACGGTCGTTACTTCATAATTCAAAATGATACGAATGTGCCAGTTAATGGCGCATACTCAACAATTATTGATTACCGCTCAACGTTACAGTGGGGAAAAGTGACTACTCTAAATCATATTGGCCCAATAATCTCCCGACAAATATTTATTGTTAATATGACGCTCTATCGTGAACTATTTAAAGCAAAATATGGCAGATTGTGTCCCTACATTGATATGTTATTATGGGGAAATTTTTAAGCGGCAAATTTCACTTAAACTCATACTCCATTTTGCTTCCAACAACACTATCGTTTAACTGGGAAAATGGAAGATTTAACAAAATTTAATATTAAAATATCAGAAGGTAAAATAAAACATTGATAAGTATATTTATTAATAGAATTTCGTTAGGTCAACCGAAAAAAAATAAGGTTGATTGTTTTTAATCAAGGTTAAACCACAAATCCGTTCAGCACTTAGTATTTCCCATGTTCGTGTTTCCTAAAAATATTTTTCAAAGTTTTTACTTTTCTGTTACTAACACACTCACTTGCTAAATATAACACCACAATCCTATGTTACCGGGGATGCGGCGATTTGTAACATCTAATGTATAATTTCCCCATGTCCCCTGGTGACTAGAGGAATACTCATGAGTTGTGACAAAACCCGCATTATTCTCTGTCCCCAGGGTATGCGGATTTGTCCACAAACCAATGAGTTATTCCCATGTCACCAGGGATGCGGATTGGCACATCATCATGAGTCTACTTCGTGTCAAACCGGGGGTGACGGATTTGTCACCAACTCTTTAGTAATTTCTATGTCACCAGAGATTCCGTGTTTTGTCAAAACTCTTGAGTGATTCCCCATGTCAACGGGCGATGCGGATTTGTCACAATTCTATGGAGAATTTTTAGCGTCCATCCGGGGAATGCGTGCATTTTTTACAAACTCCAATGAGTATTCTCATGCCACAGATGATGAGGATTTAACAACACATCAATGAGTATTTTGCAATGTCCTTGGGAAACGCCGCATCGATTTGTCCAAGAAAGAGGATGCATAAAAAAATAAAAAAAAAAGAATCAATGCCTTATTTCGCGATACCGATACTGATAATATTTACGATGATCAAATTTCACTTTACCGGCCTCGATGCCGACCACTTCAAAATGAGCGCGATTTCGATAAACGCGGATACTTTAAATTTCTCTGAAACCGGCCCGGTATAAGATTATATAAAATTGTGCCGATCCCGATACCGATACTGGCTGCATAATCAAAAGTGTATTTTTATTCAAAGTTATTTTCATTATTTCCGAATTTCGATAGGATTAACAGGAAGAAAAATAATTTGTTGCTTAATCCAAGTTAGACCAAATCCATAAACTTAGATGTCCAAAGCTGAGTTTTCCTTAAATAATTTGTTCAGCGGTTTTATTTTTGAGTTCCAAACATACCACTTCTAAATCTAACACCCAAAGCTCAGCAAAAATTCAACTTCACCTATTTCTTCAAATTGAACAAACTTTATAACAATAGATTTGTAATATATTCACTACTTGACAAATTAAAATAGATATTTTTCTATTAAATTTATAATTATTAATTTGTCTCTTTGCGTACTATTATTTGATCTAGAGAGCGATTACATATATAAATACTATACTCATTCTATTGATATTTTACCAGGGGTCTGCGAATCTTGTCACCCGGGGGGGCATTTTTTAATATATTTATAATTCACCACAATTGCGGAATTGTCCATAAATTCGATGGTTATTCCTATGTCAACCAAGATTGTGCTTCTCGCTTGATTGGGTAAGCCATCAATTCCAACTTTTCTGCCTGCTTTTCAATGCCGATACCGATGACACCAAAATCTCAGCACTACCGATAAACCGGCCGGATACAAAATACTCATCACAACTGCACCTTCAAAAATGGCCCGAATAAAATACCGGCCTGATACACAATAATCGCCGAGTTATTCCTGTGTCACCGGAAGATGTGGATATTGCGTCAACGACTCTCGAGTTTTCCTATGTAACCGTGGATGCGGAATCATCACAACTCAAGAGTATTATCATGTCTCATCGGCGGATCCCGATTTGTCACTAGGGTATGCATCCCCGGATACCAATTTTTTTCGCCTATTATCCCAAAACCGGACTGAAAACCGGCCCGAATTCCAAGATACTTTAAAATATTAGCCGATTCTGGATGCCACCAGATACTCTAAATTTCCGATACAGACCGGTTAACGATTATATTAAATTGGGCTGATACTGATACGGCCTGAATAATCAAAATTACCGTTACCGGTCGAAACTCCATATTTCAAAAAGAGGTCCGATGCCCCCAGATTAAGTGCCGATACTCAAACATTATTGTTACCAGCCTCAACGTCTACAGCTGAAATGTACTAAATCATATTGGCCCAATAATGCTCCGACAAATTTATTGATACTATGACGCTCATCGCTGCCGAATTAGGGAGGCAAAGTTATGGCAAGATTGTTGCCTACTTTGATATGTTATTTGGCCGGGAAATTTTATAGAGAAAAAGGCATATTTTTTTCACTAGACTCTAATCCATTGCTGACTTCACAACACTATCGCTTAACTTGGAAAATGGAAGATTTACAAATTTAATATTAAAAAAAAACAGAAGGTAAATTTGATGTAAGTATTTTCTATTAATACGGAATTTCGCTTCACCTTAGGTCAACCGAAAAAAATAAGTTGAAGTTTAATCAGGTTATAACCAAATCCATAGAACTTAGATGTTACCATGTTTGTGTTTCCTAAAAATATATTTCAAGTGTTTACTTTTCTGTTCTAACACATCACTTCTAAATAGAACAACCACATTCCTATGTTACCGGGGATGCGGATTTGTCACATTCACCGAGGAGTAATTCTTTTTTTTTTTTACCATGTCCCTGGTGACAGAGGAAATTCTCATGAGTTGCATGACAAACGCCGCATTCATTCTATGTCACCAGGGATGCGGATCTTGTCACAACCCGATATGTGTATTCCCATGTCAACGGGGAGGAGGATAGCGGATTTGTTCAACAACTCTCGAGATATTCCTTTGTCACCGGGGATGCGGATTTTTACAACTCTTGAGTATTCCAAGGTCACCGGGGGAAGTGATGCTGATTTGTCAACAACTCTTATGTAAAATTTTCAATTGTCACCGGGCGATGCGGATTTGTGTCACAGTCCCACCCCATGAGTATCCCTATGTCACCGGGAATGCTGAATTGTCCACATACCATGAGTAATTCTACGTCACTCAGGAATGCGAATTGTTACTGCTCTCAGATGTTAATCCTTTGTCAACGGGGATGCGAGATTTGTCGCAACTCTGGGAGTAATTCCTATGTCAACGGGGATGCTGATTAGTCACAACTCTTGAGTATTCCTATGTCACCGGGGATGCGGATTTGTCACAACCCATGAGTATTCCTATGTTGCACCGGGGGAATGCGGATTTGTCACAAACCTATGTAGTATTCCTATGTCACCGGGGGATGCGGATTTTTGTCACAACTCATGAGTATTTTGGTGTCACCAGGGATGCGGATTTGTCACAACTTATGAGTTTTTCATTCAACTTAAGAGTATTTATTTTTAACAGAGCGCTGTGATGTATTTACCATGTCACACGGGGGATGCGGCAAATTATTCGCCCAATTCATGAGTATTGCTATGTCACCGGCTGATACGCGTATTTGTCTTTATAACACTTGAAATGAACTTATGGCTGTGGGAAACATCGTATAGAGACATACTTTATTTTTTTGTGTTTTTTATACTAATAATACCCATCAGACACCCAAAATTGTCGATTCATGCCGATACCAACCAGAAGTGCCTATGCAATAAATAATTACAGGTGAAATGTTGTGATTAATAGGGGATGATCCAAAGAAATATGTTTTTAGGTGGGGATGATAAGGTTTCAGTTACATTTATATTTAACTTTCCTATTTAATATAAGTATGTATTACCATCTTGTCGGAGAAGAAAAGCGCTTTTTTTCATAGAAAATGATTTGTTTATTCCTACGACGCCATTAGGAAATCTCATAGGGAAATATTTGACCTTCGATACGGGTATTGATACTTATCATGATGATTATAAAACAAAATATACATGGTCCCATCAAAAAAATATCTGACAAATTTTTAACGTTCATTATTACTAAAAAATAATAAAACCTTTGTAATTCATAATAATAGGTGTATTGCAAACTTATACTACCCATCCGAAAGATAACCAAAAAAAAAAGTACTCTGAAATTCGTAATTAATAGAAAATATATTAGAGAAAAAAGTTATTCGAAAGAAAGGCTGCCATATTGAGTAATTTTTTAATATTGTCCAACAAACACAAAAAAATACCATCGTATGCCAGCAAATAAAAGTAAACACAAAACCAAAAGTGGGCTAGTTTAAATTGACACTCACAGAAATTCGGAGAAGATTTTAACCAAAATTTGTCGTTCAAAACAATAGACGAATACTTGCAATCACATTTCAGGGAGGAAGTCTAGTGCCTTCGAATTACGCTCAATATTTTTAAACGGAATTCAAAATAAATTAAAATATTATTTGCAACCATAAGAAAAATAGTAATAGCCAAACTTTCGTTAGGTCGCAGCTGCCAGATTTTGACTTAAAGCGATTTATATATTTGCAAGTTGTATACTTAATATGTCCCATTATAATACAATTAGAGTCATCGTCTCTTTAGCAATAAGTATAAAATTGGCCTTACATCTAATAATACAGTTTCCAAATGAATTTTCAGAAATGCAAAGAATTTTCGAGTTGCAAATTGAAATTGGAAATTATCCATTGAGAATACATGGTCGCGTCAAGCACGATGCCGTAGATGGATGGCCAGCAGTGAAATCTTGTCAATCACACGTGAGTGAATTTATGATCCCTACTTATCACAAATCTACACCGAGCGAATTGTTTCAATATTTAAAAAATAAAATTTCCGTTGTGATTTTTGAGAACAAAATGAAATATGTAATATAACAGATATAGCGTATTAAATTAGATTTGTCCCCAAAACAATTTTTTCGATGTTACAGCTAGCGATTTAGGAGCATAATAAGGTTTTTCAAGGGACAGTGTTAAGGCAAGGAAAACTTGATATTATTCTCAGTAGAGAGAGTGGAAAAAAAATTAAAAGTGATTTGGGTAACGAAAATGTCGACCATCGTAGAAGTAACATCCGCCATAGCAATTAAAGACACAGTTTTGTTAATAAGAATATATTCACGATGGGAATGCTTCCAAAAAGCGTGCATTATTGATTAAATAACTATTTTAAATAATAGGAACTAAATAATCAAAAAGCTACTTAAATTACGAATTGTGCATTGTCAAGCAGTGTTACCGTAGGGTGAACCGCCCAGTCCACCGAAATCTATCTATCACACTTATAACATATTGCTGAGTTAAAAAATATTTCAACAATCTTTATTTTCTGTCTAGGAATGGGATGATAATCACGAGTATAATGTAAGAATTTTAATGAAGGAATTCTAGAAATAGAACAATATGAATAATGCCCCCCACTAAATAATCAAAAACTACTAATTACGGAATTGTTGCACCCACGTCTATAGTATCAATAAATTTGTCTCGAGATTAATTGGATCCTTATAATCAAGTAATCTTTACTGCTGCTTAATTTGAGCGGTATCCGTAATTTTGGGTATCGGCAGTATCTGATATCGACTTATTTTAGAGTATCATTTCGACCTGATACGGCAATTTTTGATTATTGGGGAAGTTATCGGCTATCGGCCCAATTAATATAATCTTTATCGGTCGGGCGGTTTGGAAATTTTGAAATATCGGCTCTATCGAAAACGGCCTCGTTCTGACGTATATCGGCCATAGGTTTGGAAAAAAGTCCCCCCCCCCCCCCCCCCCCCCCCCCCCCCCCCCCCCCCCCCCCCCCACCCCCCCCCAATACCACCTTAACTATCATTGTCGAGTGTTGTCGAGACGCGTGCCCTCTCCACCCACTAACTCTAATAACCAGTGTGTGATTCTGACACTCCCTATTTACCAGTTATAGATCGCTCCGCTCTGCTGAGCACCAATAAAGATACATCTAATATCCGCAGTGTCTACAACTACCCACCCTATCTCCGAGTTCGAACACCCCCCTCGTGTACTCCCTAGTGATATATATCCTCCCCCCCCTCGGTTTCTCGCTGAGAACCATCCATATGCGTTAGAAATCGCCACCCCACTACCCACCAGAGATGATACCACTAGTAGTGCCCTTTACTCTAAGTCAATTAGAATGAACACCAACCCGCATAGTGCACAGAACGTGATCTACCCGATGGCCAAACAGCCCCATGTCACCCTTCCGAAAGCCATCGACCAGTCGCGATCTCCTCGACACAGTATGTTGAAGAATAATATACTGCATCTCTGTGCATGTGACAGTCTGCTGTCCAAATCATAAACACTCTCCAAAGCGCAAAATTCTCTAGCACATCCCACTAGAGACCCTACGAGAATTTATTAATCCCTCCCAAAAAACCCCCTAACCCCAACTCCCCCCCTCAAACCCCCCCTCCAACCTTCCAACACCTCCTTCCTCCTCTAACACACACCCATGTGACACTAAATATCCATCATGCTACTGCATAAGATACGTACTACTCCCAACCATGTGTGACGTCAAGTCGATCTTGCTTGTGCCCCCCATGTTCCAACGTTGCTCACCAGAACATGTGTCTACACCTGTCCACTCTTGACATCGAAATATATCCAAGCTGACTGAGATCCTCAGGCAGACCCACCTAGAACAAAGTACTCACCACGTCCCTCTCCTTCAGTTTCGACCTCAAATCAAGCACCCTGTTATCATCCACAATATGAACACCTCTTGCACGCCAAACCTTAGTATATATACAATATCACAAGTAACCACGCCAACCTGCGCTCACGCCCCAAAACAACAAACCCCACCTTCCCACACCACCCCTCAAAATTACCTCAAATCCCCCCCCCATCCCCAACTAACTACCCCTAAAAAATAACACATTCACTCAACCCCTAATCAACCTCCAACCCCATCAATCCACTCAACCTCCACCCCCCCTTCCATCTAATCTACTCATCCCCCTACATCATCCTCAATCCCCACAAACAAACCAAAACCCCCATCAACTCCACACAACCCACACTAATAATCCCTAAAATACTATAATCTTCCAACCTACCCCCCCCACAACCAAACCACCAACCCACACCACTAATAATAATAATCTCTCTCAACACACAATACATCTTTAATCCCCCCTCCCTCCTTAACCCCCCCCTACACAAAACCACTCAAATCCACAAAAACCCCCTTCCCACCCTTATAAACTCAAACACCAAACATTACCTTAATTTCATTTCCACCCCCTCAACCCCTATCAACTCACTCAACTCCTCCTTAAACCAACTCCACCAACTATCCAAAACATCCCCCCCCAATATCCTATCCACTTCAAAACAAAAATTACACACCATCCCCCCCATAACACAAACCATAATACACATCCCAATAATCCCCACCAACCATATCCAATCTCACCCCCACCCCCCACACCAAAAAATAAAACCCCATTTCCCTAACTCCATTACCCCATTTCATAAATAACAAACCCCCCCTCCAACTCCCCCCCTCAAATCCTTCAACCCCCCCCCCCACAATTCCATTCAACCCAAAACCATCCCAACTTAAACTCCTCCTACTACCCTTACAAATTCCATAACTATAACACATATACCCCAATATACACCACAAACCTCCTACACCTAATCCTACCTACAAAAACCATACCTAACCAACTCCCCAAATATCCTCCAAACAACCTCCTCTCCTGTATATATTCATAAACCCAATGTCCCTTGAGACCCCACGAATACGCTGTATATATATGACTGCCTCCCAACCAATCATTAAACAACCACCCCACCCCCCCCTCAACTATACACTAATCATACGCTAAGTCTCCCCTCATTCAGAAAATGATAACTCCAAGCTTGTATTGCACGCTCATGTCCCCCTACTCTCCATCAAAGAGTAAACCACACCCTTGTGCTCGCTGTGGATTGTCACCAGAGTGTTTGTGTGAAACTAATGTACTTCTGCACGCGGTAGAAAATGAAGTGTTGCTCTGATAGTATTATGTAAACCGCTATGTGTGTGTACTTAGACCTCATGATATAAAGAAGAGTTCTCAACAGAGAAACTAACCCTTGCCTCATTAGTTGCTGAAGAAATGTGTCCTAAGTTCGTGTGTTTGTATCTCTTCCCCACAAGTATAATGCACATTACGCGAGCCCGAGTCCCTAGACCGGCGCCTGACAAAATAAGACAAGAACCAACCCAAGCTCACTACAAAAGTTTGTTGTTTTTAGTTATTTTTTTTTTGATCCTTCATCTATCATGCTTTGAGAATTTAACTTGAGCGTCCTGGGAACGTTGCTTGCTTATAGCCGTTAGTCGAATCCCAAGCCCAACTTTTCAATGATTTCTTCTAATTATTGGGCTATACTATTCTGGAGTACTGTAGTCATTCAAGGTCCTTTGTTTTAATACTGGTTAATAAAAGCACGTTAAAAATCTATTATTAGTTTGAAGATGACTCAAGACTTACACCTTTAGAAGAAATTTTTCATGAATTTTGAGAATATACGAGAAGTGTTTCGATTCCAAAACGAGTTGACTCATAGGCGTATAGGAACGAACCCTGACAAAAAGAGACCCCCTGAAAAGTAGTCGACTCAAATAGTAAAACATTTCAAAGATTTCAACTTAACAACACTATATCCCCCCCACCCCAAATAAATTATGATCGGCATGCTGGTGCCACATTTCATTTGCCCAGTTTACGCCTTATCTTACAGTTCTTTTTTGTTTATTGTTTTAATTTGTGGAGCTAAAAATTAGAGAATTAGCATATTTTTTCAAAATAGGGTCGTTCATAGTCACGAGATAATAACAGTCCTAAAAAGGTTCCAATTTGATATTTTTTCGCGCGGCCAAATTGCGCACCTGCGTTTTTAACGAATACCTAATTTAAATGATTCATTCTGGTAAATTTTTTCACGAACTAAGATTTGTATAGCCATAACATCAAAGAGTTTTAAAAAATCGCTACCATCATTGTTGAACGTTCACAAAGAGGATAACTCCACTAGGTTTAGTATCATGTTTCTAAAGTCCTGACAGTTGAACTTTAATATTTTAGACTTTATTATTGAACTGCAAATCATGGACATTTGGAGTCGTGAATATTGTATTGAATATGTTTGTCGTTAATATTGGTCATGGGTTGAAAGGATTCGGATTCTAGAATATTCGTAGCCTATTTTGCAAATCATTGATTTTTCGAAGGTTGCCATTTTTGTATTGCTCTTACAATATATGGGACTTGAGAGATATTGTGGTTTCAGTGTATCTTATTTTATCTTATGCTAGATTAGGGTTATATTTATTCAATACCGATGAGGTAGTTCAATCTCGAGCATTCTAATTGTGAGTCGCCACCATATCTTAAACATATTTGAATGTATTAATAAATTTATCGAAATCGTATCTATTATTTATATGGCAACTTGTAATTTCTGACCATGACTGCTATTTCGCCATAGGCATGCGAAAAAAGTTTGCTCAGTCTGGCGAAAGCGCAGCAGTTAGTATCCTTCGCCATTTTGCTCTTGTATGTTGACTTTATTGTGATGTATGTTTTCTGTTATTTATGTCTCTATTTTATATTATTTTAGGAACTTCTACTATGGAGAGGGTTCAACCTATTAGTGTTTAAATTGTGTTTGTATCAATAGAAGTAAATGCTGTGGCTACTTGGATTTTCGAGTTATGGATTAAAACTTCGTTTTTTTACAACAAATGGGTTCGGATGATAACTGTAGTATCGTGCTTTGACCCATTAAGTATTTTGTCTGGGTGACATAGACACACAAATGAATCACCAGATATCGCTCCTTGCTCTAATCCCGTTTACTACAACCTGTAGTCGCTGATAGTGGGAATCTAGCCCTGCTCTTTTCCTACAAATATGCTTTCAGTTAGGTGATTCAAAGTACGAAATATTCGAAACGGTTATACCCAAAACAAATTGTAGTTTTTTTTAAGCAAAAGTCACATATTGCCCGCGTCTTGGCGGCGCGATCCATCAGTGGACTCATTCTTGAAAAAATATTTTTTTCGTTTTTTTTTCTGTGTACTTTTTTTTATCGAATACTTTTTTTACAGAGCGACCCCAGACGAAGGAATGCTTAAGCGTGTAACGAGGCCTAATTTGAATGATTAATTTTGGTAAATTTTCCGCGAGCTAATCTGGTAGCTATTACATCCAAGATTAAAAATGCTACCATCACGGTGACGTCACAAGATGATAACGTTTCTAGGTAACATGTTTCTAAATTTGTCAGTTGACTTAATATTTAACTTTGTATTGGACTGCAAATTATGACATTAGGAGTAGAAGAACTAGGCTTCAACTAGTGATTCAAAGTACGAATTATTCGAAACGGATATACCCAAAAGAAATCGCTAGTTTTTTTAAGCAAAAGTCATATATTGCCCGCATCTTGGCGGCGCTATCCATCATTCCCATACTTGAAAAATTTTTTTTTTCGTTTTTTTTTTACTGTGATCAGAACAAAAACTTGCAATTTTTGGAAAAGAATATTCAAATTTTACAGAATAAATATAAGCTATAAATTTCAATGTTTTGATAATTGAGTAGCAAGAGTAATGGCAAAAAGGGATATTTGTTGTTCAGAAGGAATTAACTATCCAATTCTATTTGAAAAAAAAATATATTCGAATCAGATTCGAATAACAAATTACTCGGTCTTGCCCAGCCCTAATTACACAATTAATTAAGAACAGAAAATACCTTTGCTCTCTCCACACAAAACTGACAATAAATTCGTCCAACGTATTGAATGAAATTTGTCCAAATATAATCCGGAGTGTTCGAATACAGTAAAGGATTCAGAGCACTGTTAATGGGAAGTATCAACAAAGCAACTGGTATGTAGGCGTCTTCAGGAATTTTAACTCCTGAAAAGGTTAAGAAGTTGACTTGTGTAGACTAAGACAGCTGTCAAGTTATCGTTAGTGTAGTCGTCCTGACCTATAGAGATAGATGCCCTCCAGAGGCATATAAAAAGCTCCAACAAAGCAAAGCACATTTTATTTCAAAATTTTAAAAAACCGTATAGCAGCATATCGGAATACGTTAAGCTTAGATGAAATTGCAAAACTTGAAAAAAAAAAAATAAGAAATAGAATAAATAAAAAGACCTAAAGAACAAGAAAATAATCGGACAGAGAGGAATTTGTAGCAAAGTCTTCAAAATACCCCTCTGCTATAGCATTCGATACAGATTTTTTATATCCATATTAGAATAAAAACTTCGTGCTTTCGCCGAACATTAAGGTATATTATTACCAAATGCCAGATGCCGTAATAGGTATACCCAAAACCCGTAAATTTTCATCGAGGCATCTTTCGCTAAGTATGAGTCACTGATGAATCGCGTCGACAAGACGCGGTTCATCGGTGACTCATGCTTAACAAAACAAAATTTCTGAATCGGTCAGTCTTTAGATGAACAAAAACTCCAATTGGCTGTTGACGTAATTTATATTAAACTCAGGAAATTTATAACAACACACAATCGGGGTTAAATTAGACATTCACACCATTTATATTTCATGGTTAAAATACATTATACATACACATACATACATCATTTTATATGTTTATGTTCTTAGGAAAGAATGATTCAAATAATTTGGTATTCAGATAGATTTTATTTATCGAAATTGACTTGTTGCTAGTGCTGGGCAAATCCGAAGCATTTGGAATTCGAATCTGATTCGAATATTTTTTCTGAGTCGGATCGAATCAAGAATTTGATATAAATAAAAGATATCCCATTCTCACAATTTCAACTTGTCTTCATTTTGAAAACCAAGAAATTCATACTTTATAATGTATATTCAATTCACACTCACACATGTCTAAAAGCAACGATTTTCATTCATGTTTTAAAGACAAAATATAATCTAAATCTAATAAATATTCTAAAATATAATCTAAGATTGCATTTTGTCGTTAAAAATGAAAATTCTAGTTCGTTTAGTAAGTCTTTGTTCCAATGAACAATTCACGATTGATTCACCGAATCGAATCACAGAATCGAATTGCCTAGCCCTACTTGCCGCACAGCCCTATATGTACGATATCAATCTAAATCTCACCAGCTATTTGAAGAAATCCCATTAAACAGACAGGCATCCAACAAACAAAACCTTAACTAGGAATCCTCGTGAATTTTCCTCTGGAAGCATCGGCCGCTAATCTCATCCCGCGTTGACTTATTCTTGTGTCGTGCCCCTGTATGTTATATCTTTTAAAGTACAGATCTAGGATTAATGTAAATAAAAAACATTTTCAAAAACAGAGTTTGTTACATGCAAGACAGTGGCCTCTACGAATGTATAGAGTTTTACGCTCTCGTTCACCGACCAAATTTTTATCAACCGGGCAAACGCGATTGGCTACCATTTCACATTTATTCACCGAGGAAGTTCCCACACCGCCCC
>CAVMBJ020000282.1:0-13018 GCA_963675895.2 Styela plicata
GCAAATCTGGTCCAAATTTGATGATAAGGGGTGTGAAACAAAATTCCCTGAACAGTATACCCCTACTCAAAAGCAAACAAAATCTCCCCGACGAACATGAAATATTTATACACGTATGAAATAAGGGTTGATGTTGCTTGAGAAATTGAAAAAAATACTCATTTATTTTCCATTCGCAATAAGGTGGCTTCCTAATCGGAAATTTTATTTTGTTTACCACGAGCCATAGATGAACCAAGTCTCATCGACGCGATCTGATACTTTAGAAACACCTCTTCAAATTTCCAATAAGTTTTCAAATGATACTGCCAAGCCAGCAAGCCATACTGTCAAAAATCAATGTGAGCAATCTTGTCAAAAATTGGAGGATGTAGACAGATTAAAATCGAATTCTTTATTAAAAAACAGAATCGGATTACCTGGCGAATGTAAATATACTTGTTAAAAGCGTGATATACGAAATATTTGAACTGATATTGGGCTATTTTATGGGTTAGGAAGATACAAGGATGATTCGAAAAATGTGAAACGTTTTTGGAGGGACTTTCTCAAGTGAAGAATTTTTAAAAGGTCAATTTGAAATTCTGGATCATGCTGTAGTATACATCTTGGTAATTCATTTGCTTTCCGGTTACGAGGTCCAGTCGATATCAATGCCCCTTATTCAACTTGCACTGTTTTAAAATCATTTGTTCTCTGATGCCATTATTCCATCCCATATCAATTTTGCCGCATAAGCATCTTCTATTGCAAGTCCTGGAAAAACATTCCATCGTGTAAAATGTGTAATTTTAATATTCAGTTTCAAGAAGAGAAACTAAATTACAATTCTGTGTTGGTAGACAGAACAATACACAAAGTACATAAACAAATATGTATGTAGATATATCGAATCATTATAAAAGTGCCCTGGTCCTAGAGGCACTCTCCGTCCCAATAATCCAAATAAGATATTTTATTTCTACCAAAAAAGAGTAACCGATGGAGCACTTAGGACGGTGCGATCCATCGGTTACTCATACTCAATATATAATCAACATATAAACTTGAACATTGGTGTGATCATATATTATATATTTGCCTAGCTTTATATAGTACAAGAAGTATAGCAATTGTATTTTACCAGATGATTTAAAAAGTGTATACTGTCCGTATTTGGGAACCTTTCTCTTCAGAAAAATATCACCTATTTCAGCATATATTTCCGCCTGGAATAAATGATTATTATAAATATAAGATTGAGATAAATTTGAACTGAAAACCCTACTTTTCGAGAGTGCGAATATTAGGTTTAAAATACTGCTCATATTTTGTTATTGTTGGGACTATGAAAGCCAATTCATGCGTGAGGAATAGCGGCAGTAATATATTTAAGGTTCATTCTTTTGCCATTTATGATATTTCAGGCATCTGCATTAGTATCCTCGTTCAAGGCCATGTTCGGTGACCCAACATGCTAGTAGGCGCAATGGGCCTAGTGGTTAACATGTTGGCATCGCAGGTTTAATATCTCGGGTTCAGATCTTGGCGAGTCCGGCTCGTTAAGTTTAACCATGCCCACCCAGTTTGTTATAAACCTGATTTATCATATCTAACCTTCTCTGACTATAAGTGGCCGTTGGTATGGGCTTTGGCCCCAGGCTCATCCACTCCATGAAAGTGGCTGTAAAAATAAAACTGAGTTCACACCAGTTTCTACGCAAATTTAATGTTTAGGAAAACTGATAATAAACGAGCATGAAGTCACAAACATTACCGCGCTCAATCGACGTGATCTATCTTTCATGATTTACAACAGATATTATGGATGTACCGAGCTTATAAGATGCGGACCATGTGTGACCGTTGCTTGACAAATATTAGTTTTCGTACGCGTTACAGCATTAAAACTTACATGTTTTATGTCCATACTATTTTAACAATAAAAAATATTTTTAATCAAGCATTTTTCTATGAAAATATTTCAAAATATTTTGATATTTTTTTCACCTTCGTTTGATCATAATATCACCGGATTCTGTGAGTGCTGATTCAATACTGTCTACATAAATCACAGCATTGTTCATTTAATTCATCGTCAAGTTCTCTCCAGGTAGGTATTTTTAAAGCGCCGATAGGCTGAAAAGAGAGAAGAATGGGTAAAAATAGGGGAGTTAATCAACGGGATTCTTAGAATCTCGATTCTGAAAGTGGCAATATTATTCGATGTGGACCCCCCCCCCCCTGAGGCGTAATTAATAACTTGGTTCGTGCAACCAAAAAATATTTGAACAAGAAATGTCACATCAAGGCGCACAACAAGCGTGATTGTCAGAAAATTTTCGTAAAGAAGTTTCGCGGATTCCATGGAATCTGTTACTTAATGAATTCCAAGCTAAGTCTTAACTAGGACCATCAGATTTGCGTAGCTCGAAGTGTATTCACAAACTTTACCGATTGAGATAACCGGAAAACACATAGGCAGTAGGAAATTCTCAGTCATTTGGTAACGCAAAAATCCATTACTAATATGCATAGTGCCACATACGATTAAAATACAATATAGAGCCTGGTAATTCAATATGATATATTAGGAGATGAGATCGATTTGAGAACAAATTATTAGAATGTATCGTTGTATCTGAAATCGGGAGCAAAAAGTTAGAGAATAAAGCGTGGATTGAACGTACAATGCCCTCGTACAGTGCATTCACAATGAATTTTGAATCTATATCTTATTCGATTTCAATAATGGAGCAAAATTTTAGTGGTAAAAACAGGACATTTTGCTGTTTAAGTGGAATTGAAGAATCGATCAAATTTAGAAAAAAATATTTGAGCCCAGATTCGAACATCAAGTCAGATTATTTCATACATTTATGTTAACAATGGTATCTGTTGATAATTTTATATCGATCTCGGAGTCTTATTTTATCCATTCCATGTATTCATATATTATTATCCTCACCATTGACGTGGCATCCGGGTTTCAACCATTGACCCATCAGTACCGGTTCCGAACTTGATACGCTACAGCAACAATTCAGCATCACGAACAGCTTCTCAGAAGACTGCGATGGTTTGAGTTTAAGTCACCTTGAGTTTGCTGCAAAGGTTTTCAACATTTTCAGGGTTTTACGCTACTCCAGGTTTTGAAATTCTGCATCGATTTCGCCATAATTGAAATATAAAGATAAATAAGGAATTATGATTGATATGATTCTTATAACGCGATTTTTCCAGTATAATACCGTATGGATATTCGCTAGATTTCACGCTATTAGGCTGTCGGTGAAAAAAAAAGTTCCCGTCATTACCCCCCCCCACCCCGCGCCCCCCTCCTCCCCCTTTCCCTCCCCCGCTCCCTCCCCTCCTCTTTTAGTCCTTCGTTGAAATCTTTATCATGCGGCGCCTTACCTGTGGTGGTGCGATTCATAAATATTACAATTTTTATATCCGAAACGCAAGCAGGTAGAAAAACCATGAAATGCACAGTGATTCAAATATATCCCTCAAAAAAATATTTGTTCACTAAACTACAAAACGTCCATTGTTAAGGTCATGAGTCACTGAGCGGAGTGATTCGCTTGATCTCCGCGCCACATGGTACCTAAGGTCGTGAATTAGGCTCTCCGTCTTCCACATCCACTTTCCTCCCCAGATGGACCGGGTACTCATCATTGGTGCTCAGCATAAATGCACACATATCATAGTTCCTCCGATGTCCATCGCGCAGGCTTTCATCTAAGTTTACGATACGTCCTATTTAGCTAAAACTCAGCGGTCAACCCTCCAACTCCGGGGGCAGAGCTCACACTATGTAACCCACCCGAATGCACGTATAACCAAAGATTTATTGATCATATTTGGTCTACTATGCACGCCTTACTCTACCCGATTTCAGACAATGCAATTACAAGTACCCCTATAAGTGGCGCTTCTGTCGTGTAAACAAAATTGTTACTGAGGTCAAGGGGGAACATTATCGTTCCTATTTGCGCGTAATCAATAGACCGTGTGATCGCTCGCGAAGTCAAATACAACTGGTACAACATCAAAGTTAATCAAAAACATCACGAAAGTTAAATATGGATAGAAATAACTTCTTATAAATATGCAAAAGACGGAAAAATTGTGATTGTACAATGCTCGGGGTGTTGGGTTAAGAAGTAGTTGAATGACAAGATATCTCGACGCGTTGAAAAGTTTTTGCCTATTTTTGCCTAAAATAATGATTTTGTGTTTAGTTAGTAGTAATGGACAAAATATTACTATATTCAAAAGACTAAATGGGGAATAGATATAAAAAAAAGGGAAAAAAAGAGGAATAAGAAAACTCGCTCGCTCGCGCGCTAAAGCAATACATACCTCTTTAAAATTGTTCATCTTGGTTAAAGTGCGAATTATGATTGTAATGCGCTGTTGCCAGTTCAATCACACCAAGTCTTGACAGGATGCTTTGTAACAAGGGCCCTGGTATTGAAAATTAATTGGTTATGGATGTATGTTTATTTCGTCTCGTTAATAATTCGATATAAAAATTTGTGAAGATACGGAATAAGATATGAAAAAAACGGACTAGAATGTCCGACACCCTACTGGTGTGCGTGCGGCACTTACCACCATCCCCCGGCTCCTAACAATCAAAATTAATAACTATTATTTATATGATGACACAACAAGAACGCATATCTACAAGTAACAACAACAGTAATCTTCAAGCCAAATTCCATGGAGTACACAGGAATATGGTAATGATTCACCTGAGTACACCTGCGAGGCCTTACAACCGATAGCACGAAGGCACAGTCCTACTAATCCAACGTTATAGCCAATCACTTCCCATTCACCATAAGAACAATTTTTCAAATGCATTATAGAATTAAGGTCGCAACTAACACGATTTGCGTGAGTCTGCCTTTTTCTTCTAGGGTTTAGATTTCCAATTTACCCTTAGCGTTTTTCGCGAGAATGCGCAAAATGCACCGCATAGCAACTTCCTTACTTTTTACCAATGAAACGAACGGTTTTGCTATGAAAGCTGACGCAAGAGTGCTCTTTATCTTATCTTTTTGTGTGTACAGTGCCTTCAGTATCGCTTGGTGACAAACAATTAACGCAAAGCATCTGCAGGGCGCGATATCGCAGTTTTGATTTGACTTTATTCATCCGAAAACATAACGCAAACGTACCGGTAAGATAACCTCACACGTGTAATGCGGCAATTGTATCATTTAATGATAATATCTTGGGGGGGGAGGGACCTTATAAATTTCTCTTTCACGTTGGCAAACGTGTTGTGACAATCCGTCGCCTACGTTTTTGCCGTTCACCTTTTTTCATTTCACATATTATTATATGTCAGCTCTTTGTTCGATGGAAATCTCTGCTCGTCGGTTCCTCCGAAAAAAATTTTTTTATCGTTACACACGATGGCCGTACCAATTCACAGTGGAGTTTTCCGACTATGTCACAAACAGTCTCATGCAAAAAGCTCTTGTTCTTCAAGAATCTCTAAACTTAGCTTGCCTTCCACACTTTCTTACCTGATCGCTCGCTTGATTCTGCATGGCATCCAAATTCGGCGTTAACATGACATATCAATAATTGAACGGCGGATTCCTTAGGTACACGCGCCGACACTGCATTACAACATAAGCTCTTTGCGCTTCTAATGGCCTCACGAGATATTTTCAATTGTTGGTGGTTTTCTCCTGTAGCCTTGCTTTGAAGTGACATTTTTAATGTGAAAAAAAAAAAAAAAAAACACAAACATCACAAAATGCACTACTTATTTCTCTGATTGCGTCTAGAAAATACATTCCATTAAGATTGTATCTCTTTTCATTTGAATGCGAAATAAAAGTCCAAAACAGCGTCAAACGCTCGTATATAATATCACCGCCCTTTGACCGTGCAGCTGCTAACCCTGTAGTGCGAGTAACTGATCCAGACACTTAATACAAAGGGTAATGCCCTCGGGTTATGAATAAGGATATGAGTTCAGATTAGGTTTATGGGAAATGATGGGTTCGAATAAAATATGAAAAATACGACTACATTAGAGTAGTGCTCTCGGACCAAACATTATAATTGAACATAATTTAAGACATTGCTTCCTCACCTCAATATTTCTTCAACGCTACTACTTACGACATGCTGAGAGAACACGCAAACTGCCATGTGCGCAGTTCAGAGAACAACAACACTCTGCATGAATGTCTTATACGCAGATTTCTTTCCGCACATATCAGGATATACAGTGACGCTCTCGCGCGCGCGGCGCGATCAGTACCGTTCTTACCCATTTACTAAATGACAGGCATCACGAACATTCCCCTGAAATCAATAAAAAATCATTTATACCATATTTATTTTCAAGTGATTTCAAGTCAATTTGTGCCAGTTGTTATCTTTCTTCTGCACGTTACGATTTTTTCAGTCTTTATAAACCCTACCCGATATCTCCCAATTCTATAATAACTGAATGATGTTTATTTCAATTAGCTAATGGTACAACTATGCATTTACATATCAAATCAAGAGGAACACGCGCGCGGAGTCAGAATTGGTGCATGTTGGATCTTTGTTGTATCCCCCCTCCACAGCGGCCGTTCGAAAAAAGAATAGACTGTTCAAATGCTATTAAAAACACGTCAAGGTAAAACACCCTGAAACTTTTGTGTTCTCCAACCATAAGATATGACCACTTATCTTACAAATCCAATTTTGGGACTACTGAAATACTCGCCTCCCGGTTTTCTCTTTGCTGGCCGGTGCGTCAGTTATGAGCGAATATAATTTTTACGTAAAAACATTCAATATTTGCAGAGCCATTTTTAACCCCCCCACTCCCACCGCCTTTTCAAATGTTTATGACATTTGCCACCGTTCATTAAAAACATTCATTGATCTGCCGATTTCTCTTATCTGATCTATGATATCAGCTTACTTGTCACATAACGACGGGCACCGCAATATACTAACACTAACGAAATGTTTATAGAACATTGCGCATGCGTAACCATATGCTGCCATCATCGGACCCCAACAATGTAAAATACTACAAAAAAAAAAAATGGGTCTTTTTTCTTTCAAGTACTTTTAAACGTACCACATTACCAAAAAGTTTTCTACGAAAGACTGTGGCGGCGCATACAAGTTAATTTATAAAGTTTAATTTTCAGTTCCAGGCACAGAAATCTCATTCCTGCGAGAAGTTTTAGCGCGCTTTCTGCGATGAATTTTTAGACAGTTTTACTCTCTGGCTTGTATACATCGTCGCCTCTCCCTCTTGCCTAAAGTTAGTGTTTTCGCAGGCAGAAATTTTTTATCTGCAGCGACCAAATATGACCGTCACTGGTTTGATTGCTATAAAAAAAAGGTGAAAAATCCCCTTCCCCCCTCTTTTCTGAGTTTCTAATTAACGCCACTGCACACTGTGTAGCGCTTCGCACGCAATAGTTTCTGTGACTTAGTGTATATGTTTCCCACATATGACGCACGCAGATTTTTTTATTGACAAATTCACATCACATGAGCAAGTTGGAAAGAAGTGCCCAATGAAAGGAACGGCCACCTCGATAAGCAGAGTGAGCCTAACTAAAATAGTGTGTGTACAGCAATCTTGCCACTCTAAACGGAAAACTCGCGCTCACGAGATACGGCAAGTGCCATGGGTAAACGTGCAAGTAGGAGCGTATCTAGCCACTGCGACAATGGTCTAAATTAATCTACACTACTTCTTTGTTCTACTTTTCCGATCGCCTCTTTTCGGCGGCAGGATAAGGAAAGACGTTTAGGAAACTATTTTAAAACGCCCTGTTACACTATCCTTATCCTTACCTGTTCTTTCCCTCTTTGTCCAAAGGAACACAATCTTCCTATAGGAATGATGGACCATTCGCGAAACCGAAACTATTCTTCCAGAGCACGTTTTACCATTTCGTAATCAGTTTTTGCAAAATTCACAATGCTTTACTGACAATTAACGTGCTTTGATGGTACACTTTCTCACGTATCCATACTCAGCTCATATATTGGAAAACTAACAAACAAAATAACAAGTTTTCAAAGCACTACATAAATGAAAAAAATTCAATTTCGATATCAGAAATTTTCTATTTACGCCCAATATTATTAATTTTTTCACCCAGTCAGGTAAAAGATCGTGCCTGTGCCGATCTGGCGTTTCCTTCGGTAACTCATGCTCTCAACGAAAACTTGTGCAGTCGAAAATTTTTTCATCTGGACATGTGCATGCCTACACTATCTGGAAAACGAAAGCCTACCTTTCTAAAAAAACTAAACACAAGCCTGTGCCGTCGAGATAAAGCAATTGCGGACGCGGCGTAAAGGAGACAGTGCCGCCTGGTTCGCACAACTAGTTGCAATCCACCGATACACGAATCCCTCTTGGGTTTCTATGCTGCACCATACACGAGATATTTGGAGCACCGCCTCTCTACTATTTGTATACTAGTCAAGTACCGGATTGTGCTCGCCGATGGCGTGTGCGAGCCTTGTAATCAATATGATCAATCTCCGATTGGCCTCTATACTTTTCTCCGTGTCTGCAAGTTTGGATGGCCAGAAGTGGCTGTCGTCATAAAAAATTTTGGAACTGAGGTTCCGGGCGGTATTATCGATAATTTGTTTAGCAATAGCCCGAGTGATCTCGTCGAAGAAATATCTTCTCTCCCCCCCCTCTAATACATCTGAATCAACCTCATAAGTTATACAAAACGCATCCCGAATGTTCCTCTCGCTTGAAAATAGAAATCCACACCTCTTTCATCATATGCAAAAAAGCCTGAAAATATCTATTGAACAATGCTCGGGCGGTGTTGGTTTGAAAGGTAGGGCAGCTGGCCACAGATATCACTATCGTTGCAAGGTTTTTGTCCTGTTTTTGTATAACGAGATAACACAACGAAGCAGTCGGCGAAAAGGCACTTAGAGAAAAAAATGGGCCTTGATGAGATTATTTCATCTGTCTCAGAACGACCAGGCAATAGATATTGACACAGTGTTCTGCAAAAAAATCGGAAAATTAATTCCAGTTGTGTTTCCTACGCGCTTCCCCATCACAAACAATAGATGATGTGTTTTAGTTAGTTAGTAACGGACAAAATTACTATATTCCAAATGACTCTAACTGAGGAATTGATGTGCAATAAAACGGCAAAACAAATTTATTGCCGTAACGCAATACCTTACTATCTTTTTACTCGTTGTACATCTTGGTTTTAAAAAAGCGCGAATAAGATTGTTTTGCACTTGTTGCCAACAGTTCCAATCACTACCCAAGACTTTCCCGGAGGCTTTTGTAACAAGCTGGCCTTGGATAATGCGCGAAATAATTGCGGTTAAGGTTTGTATGTTTTATCGCATCCCTAGTAATAATCGATATTAAAAATTTGAAGATACTGAGAGAATATATGACAGGATGTCCGCATCAATTGTGTGCCGGCAAACAACTCCCTCAACAATCAAAAAAAAATATATAAATTAAATATTAATACTGAAGAAAACAGGACAATAAATCCTACAAGAACACAACAGTAATCCTTCATGCAAATTTCCGTGAGTAAACTGGACTATGGATATGATAACTGTACCTGCGTGGCGCTACAACACCGAAGCAGAAGACAGATCCTCAATCATCGATTATAGCTTCACTTCCCCATTAGTCCTTAAAGAAATTTTAAAATGATTTTCGGTATTAAGGTTCGCACTAACACGGTTCGGTTGCGTTTTTTCTCTAGAGTTTGTATCATTATTTTAACCTTGCGATTTTGCGCTAGCGCAATGCTACCGCATGCATTTCCTTACGTTTTACAATTGAAATCAGAACCGGTTTGCTGTTGAATGCTGACGCTGACGAGCTCTTGTCTTCTTTTGTTGTTTGCGTGCTTCGTACGAATGTGAATACAATTAACGGCAAAGTCGAGCGAAAATGCAGTTCGCGTTTTTCGCAGTCTTTTTAATCTTTTCCCCGAAAACATAACGCAAACGTTATCGGTAAGATAAAATCACGTGTATTGCGGCCTGTAATCAATATGGATTGGCCCTACAACTTCCTTCCAGTCTCGCAATGTTTGTGACATCGAGTCGTCCGCAACGTTTCTCAACCTTATTTATTTCACATATATTATAATCGTCCCACTTTGTATCAAGGGAAATCTCTGCTCCTCGTTCCTCTGAAAATATACGCGCGCGCTTTCTCATCGCATTAACTCACATGGCGCTACCAATTCTACTGTCGGTCGTTTGGTTCCACAATGTTCACAAACCATTTTCACGCAAGAATAGAAGTTTTTTTTCAAGAAATCTTCAAAACTTGCTTGCCTTCCCATTACTTACCTTGATCGTGTTGAATCACGTCACAGTAAGTAATTATCACTTTGAGCGCTTAGTGCCCGTGGCCCCTGAGAATTTTCAACTTGCTGGGTTGTCTCCTGTAGCCTTTCGCTCTGAGTGAAAGATTTAATGAAAAAAAAAATACAACCAAACACTACACATCACAATATGCGCAACTAACTTATTTTTGGATTTTGCCGTCAGAAATACATCCATAAGAATTGTAACACTTTCATTGAACAGCGAATAATGTCGAACAGCGATTAATAAGCTCGATATATATCTCCGTTACCCTTTGTCCGTGTGGCATGTGCTCCCTATAGTGACGAGTAAACTGATACCTGAATTAATACATAGGGTTCTAATGCCATTCGGGTTTGAGCGATTGGATATGAGTTCAGACTGGTTAATGACGAATGTGGTTTCCTATAAATTTGAAAACGAAACTACATTACGAAGTTAGTGAGACTGTGTCCAAAATTACACTATTGCTAACATATTTCATCTTTGCTTTCTCTCCCGAGGTTTTATACTGACAATAACCGAATATTATATTTTGAGCACGCCTCCACTATTTGTATTACCAACGTTCAAGAAGCGGTTTGTATCGCCGATGGTTAGTTCGCGAGGTGGTGGTGGCGGTAATATATAAGGTAAATTACTCCGTGCAATTTTATTTTTCAAAGTTCGTTTTGTTGAGTAGTTTCACTGTTTGTCTGTTCTCGCGATTATCTTTAACGGGCTTGTTTCCTTTTGGATTTCACCTGGTAAAATTACTAAGTATAACATAAGAGACAGATCTTCTAATTTTCTGCATAGGTGACGTCTGCCCCGGATAATAAAAATAGGTACCTCAGTACTGAAGAAATGTATTATTTTCAATATTATATTTTTCATTACAAACACGCCCCTTCAAGGTAGATATTTAGTGTTTTGACCTTCAAATAATTGTAAATGACTTAATAAATGATTGGAACGAAACGAAATATTACCTATTTTCATTGGTTTTTTTTTTAAATCAACTGGTTTTTGTACTTAGTTTTGAAAAGTGTGTTACCTTTCACCAGGTTCAAAAAACGATGTTTTCCGATTCAATCACTTTGACCTGGTTCCATTCCATTCAACAATATACCGTCTCTACCCCGTGTGAAAATAGTAATAACCCATTTTAGTTGTTATGACCATTTCCGCGAATTTGACTTATAGCCCCCATAACAATAACCGCAGCTGCGCTGCTAAATAGAAGTACTGAAGGTGAGTGTCGCGGGATATTTTAATCTATATGACCCATTTCCTTATCAATTTGTGCCTATCCTTTTCTGCTACCTTATTGTTTGAATAACATTTCCCGAGATCAGATAAATTTGTGCTGATCACTTTAATACAAAGATACTAAAAAGCGGTAAATTTCCGTGATTTTAATCTATATGATCATTTTCACGAATTTGTACCCTATGCCTTTCTGTTACCGTTTATCGTTGAATCAGATTTCCGAAAGTAAATACAATTCTACTCATTATCGTGCTGTCAGTTGTCAGAAGCGATTTTTCAGGATATAGCAAGTGACCAGTGCGCTTTCTAATGAAATTTGATGCGGCAAATATTGTAATTGTTTTCAGGGTAGGATAATTGACCGTCACCGCCTTCTTTAAACAAATTTAATATTGAATGTCTGGTAAAAACGTTTCTGTAATCGAAAATCTTCGCTCTAGTCGAACATTGATCGCAATTAAAAGCGATTTCGGCGCATGCGATTTCGACACATGCGCTATTTTTCAAATAAGTACACGTGATTTTAATATGAACGAAAATTGGTTCCCACAAGTATTTAATTCATCAAGTCGTTCTGTGCTTTCATTAGCAGTTCATTGGCCAACCGGTTTTGCCTTGGGAAGCTTGAATAAACTGATGGGTATTGTTGCAGAGTGCGTGGTTTCATCTGCGGCTCATACCCCCCCCCCCCCCCCCCTTGACAAAATTTAATTTTTTCTGCGGATCTTCCCACCCCCCCCCCCCCCTCGACCTTGGCTACAACCTTTTGACCGTCAAGTAGCGCTATCATCGACTTGAGGGATAGGAAAATTGATTACGGGAAGCCAGTAAAATGAAAAATACTTCCAGATCTACTTATAACACTCCACTAAAAACAGTCTATGCTTCGGACGTAATAGCCCGTTGCTTAAATGTTCAGCAGCTCCGATATTTTCAGAATCTCGCTATAAGTGTCCACCACAAAGCCACCAAAGCAAAAATTAGCTTTTCGTGAAGAATACACTTCCATTTATAGAATTTACGTGTATTAACACTCTCAACACTGTCCAAAAGGAATATTTCACAATGTACAACGCCAGGATGATACATAGAAGTTACAATCAGCTACTAGTAATTTTATAATTGCACGGATTAGGAAAATCGCTCGTTTTGATTCTCTCGCTTAGGTAACTATGTACATGTAGCGATTGTCAACAAATTCTGTTACAAGACTAGACCTAAATACACTAATTCAAACTGAACCATATTTCAACTTCCTAATCTTGACGATCTCCCAAAATTAATTTTTCTTGGCGCAATCCATACTTTCACAACCGGCCAAATTAGAGTTAGTGAAGCAGCTCTTGTTTGCATCCCAGTTCCTCGTGACACTGCTTTTGGAGTAAAACTTCACATATTTGACGAG
>CAVMBJ020000283.1:0-13000 GCA_963675895.2 Styela plicata
GGTACAAAAATAGATTTAAAATTGTGTCTTATCACTGAAGAATGCTATTGTTTACCAAAGGATCAAATGTTTTTATTTCACTACTAGGTGTGACTCGAGCAAACGGAGAAATTTCATTCACTATTCTCAGTAGTGTTAAGTCTGAATTAAATTCTGGACCTACATACAGACAAATTCAAAAGAAAGTATTTTAATTAGCAATTCGGAGTAATTTATATAATTCTGGTTTTTGTTAGTGTAAGTTTAAAAGAACTGGCTTCAATTGAGCGAAACTTAAAAAATATTCATTTGATGATCTTTCTTTTTCATTATTGCAATGATTGCAAAACCACGAATCGTCCTTAACCAAAATTGCTTCCTCTGTTACAGATTTACGCACACGATCAATATGCCACCACTTTGAGCACTGCGTGTATTCTGTCATTGCCCTTTGAACAAATATAGGAAAGTTTGCACCCACAATATACTGGTGAAGTTATCACACTAAATTTTAAATTGCGTCTTGCACACGTTTCATAAAATGTCATGAACGCACCTTCTTTTATCATTATCAATAATTCAACGCAATCCCCCCCTCCTATGAAAAATTATATTTTCTGGCCCGTCCCCATGGTATAAAGCTATTGTATATGTTATAGCATATAATCCACACCAGTTGTTTGACTTGGAGCATTTGTGAGTTTTAATTTTGCCTCATTTCGATGTAATCTGAGTAATTTGGACAAATTGTGCTTGTCTTCATCAGTATAAGAGCGCTTCACAAACAGACTACCATACACACACACATTTCATCAACATTCTCACAAAAAACATTTGAAGCAGTTGCCCAAAGGCAGTTTTGGGCGTGAACTATTTGTACAAAGCACGCTGAAGGGGTGTAGCATGGTCCAACACCTAATGTATAAATAGTACTACATTGAAAGCCACCAATAGGTGAAAAGTGTGATGCCAGAATCGAAAAACATTATTCAATATGTTGGGTTTGTACTAAACCTTTTGGGTTCAAGAGTATTTCATGATCAGTTGCGCTATATGTATAATTCGTTACACTTTTTGACTTTTTAAAACGAATATCCACACTATTTTCGGATGCAGATCTTTTACATGCTGGACTGAATCATTAAAGTTTATTTCTGATTTTGTTTGTCCATTTGGACAGTTTGTATGGAGATCATGCATTTTGTATCATCAACTATATTAGATGAGCAATTTGTTTGGCATCGAGAAGATTGGGTCTTTACGTCAAAACCTTCTTTCCTCTTCGGTGGCTGAAAATATTTCCCTGTATTATGATCTATGTATGATCTAACTCTTTTTGCCCATTTTTCAGCTTCCTCGTTATTTTTGCATTGAAGGTTTTAAAGGTTTATTGAGCAAATTATCTTTGAATTCGCGAATTAATGCAACATGTATACACAGTCGCAATTTCGCGCAGGCGAGTATATTTTCTATTATGGAGGTGTGTGCGCTTCAATTCTCGTTGACTTTTTCCCATTATCCCCTGAGTACGATTTCTTTTTGTTAAATTTTGCTGAGAACTATTCTCTAGTTTTCTAAAGAACCTAGAGTATGTCTGGTATGGCTGTGTCTGTCGAAATCGACCCAAATTTCCAGTCAATAAACCCGTCCATAATGCTTGTACCAGAAAGTAATAGCGTTTAAGATTTTCAAAAATTTTTGGGCAAAAAAAATTGTTATCTTCATCACTATCAAGTCGACGCCTCCCTTTTGATGTACTTGATTGCATAAAATGTCCCAGCTCTTGGTGGCTAATGCTCTGTTTTTGCTTAGCAAAAGTATGGTTAAGTGCCGAATGAAACTCTTGATCTTTTCAAAGCTATCAGCCATCGTGAGTAGAGACGTACATGCATCATACTCTCGCTTCTTTTATTTCTGGCGCATAATTTTCGAAAATAATTTTTCGCACACAAACGTAGGAATGGTTTGAAATGCATTTGGCTGTTGCATGAACTATTAACAACTGTACAACATCATTTTGAATAATTTTCAATGCTTTCATCCATATATGAACTCAGCACAGACTTTATCAAGGCAACGCTCCAACGCAAATGTATAGCCTAGCGGAAGGGCTGCTAAAACATTCAACCTGATTCCTGCGAAATAGAGGCAGTATTATGCCTATTAGTTACAAATGACGCAACTGCAAGAGGTGGTTGACCTTGATTGGGGTGGCGAACTACAATCTCATATATATAAAAGGGCTTTTTGTCTGAAAAAGATTGAAGAACCCCGCCCGTTGCATCTATTCCCATTGGTCGCCACTCAACTTCGTTAGTTTCCTAACTTCATGCCTAGCTTTTTCAAAACACAAACAGGTGGCCTTTCATCTCTGTTTCCAGAGTCAAATATAGAATTTGTAATGTATTTCAAGTTATCTAAATCTTTTCCCCGTACCAGGTTTTTTTTAAATAATTCATGCATTTTTTCTGCGCTCACCCTTTAGGTGTGCGGCTTTGAGATTACCATGTTTGATATTCCCGGAAAGATTTATATGCGTTAGCATGCAAGCAGCTCTATGAGAAACTATTGTAAATTCTCTTTTACAGTAGTCAAAGCGGCAATAACCTATATATACACTTGAAGATTTGATTCGCTGTTCTCTTTTGGTTAAAAGTACGGCGTTTGAAAGCGAATGAGCAATAGGGGTTTATCAACTTTAATCCCTCTCTTAATTTGTCTGTCCATGCAGAATAATGTATTGTGCGATTCTGTACAGAATTACTAATGCTATTCCAAACATTTTCTGGAAGTCTAACGCTCCCATAATCCGACAAGGGACGATTTGGCATCCAAACTTGTTTCGATTCAATTTGAATCATAGACTTGTCGTGCATGTCTGATATCTCACTTACGTTTGTAGTAAGAGAGCAATGATTCGTCAGCGAAGGTTCAGTGGACTATTTTTTAAGAATCTTTACTTCCATTCAAAGTGAGATCATTGTAATTAGATGCAAAATTCAGAATTAACATCAGACTCTTTGGCAATTACATGTAAATTTTTGTTCAAATTTGTTTCAATATCATCAAAATTTGAAGAAACATCTTGGTTGTCTTGTTTTCTTCACAACTTGTGGGCGAAATATGTACATTGTGAAAATAGGAATTTTTTCAGTTCCGAAAAAAGCTTGGTTTGATTTGCAAATTTTCGCCGGCTCCCTTGGTAACATTTTTCTAGGCGTTTCGTGTAATAATTATATTTATACTTGGATATTATTCCATAGTCTGATCCTGGGCTCTGATCATTTTCATTAGAATAGGACCTGTGATATTTATACCCATACTCGCACAGGTATTTATATCGTTTGGTTATTTTATCAACATCCCTATCATGTTGACTTGGGCATATTCATCATTTCAGTGGGACCAGACTCCAAACGATCATTCGAATATATCAAATCATTGCACTCATCATGACTATTACCGCAGCATCCACTCGCAGGAATCGAAGGATCATTAACACTTTGTTTGTGGATGTCACTATATATTTTGGATGCATTGGAATCTGCCCCAGACTATCTTCCATCCATCCAAGGTAACCCAAACAGGTATTAATCTTCCTTTCATTATTATTCCAAAAACGCTTCTAAATATTCTTTTCATTGGAAAACCTCTGCCGTCTCCTATCTGTACCGCACCGAAATTATGAAATCTTTTTCTTACCCTGAGAAGCAATTTTTTTCTCACTATTGGTGTATTAATTTTTCCATCGATTCCTCCAGTGATATCCCCCGTTTGTTTGAGACCTGTTTCCGTTTTATTCTTTTTTGACCTTGCGTTTTTGATTCTTCCTCTTAGAGCCTGCAATACGTGAAGTAATATTCTAACCTAAAGGTTTACTTACCACGCCTTCCACTTCAGTATTTTCTTTCTTCGCTACTTCAAGTCCATGTTTTTTTCTGCATCGCCTGCTGAATACACTTTTCTCACCTCGTGGGTTGTCTCGTACGTTGGCCTTACGTTTCCTAGAGATTTTCTTTGGATAACTCCATTCATCAAAGTTGCTCTAATCATTTCCCAAAGGTGTCATAGAGTTTCCTATCACATAATCCACGTTGAACCTTCTTAAATCCAAAACATTAGTACCCATGCCTGAGCTCAACTCAACTTTTGATTTCTTTCTCCAGTCTTTGTCTTTGTTTGCTGTCCCTTCTAATCCGATTTAAGTTTGTTACCTGTAAATAGTAGTATTTCATTAACATTATTCTTTCTTTTATCGGATATACTTGCCAATATATTCGATACAGAATCTTCAAGGAGTTCCCTCCATCAACGTAGTCCTTGATCCGATAGATGTATGTCACCACTCCAAAGTTCTTAATTGCCAACAACATCCAAAATCCAACAATGAGATCTTCTGAGAAGCAACAATGTTTGTCAGAACATCATTGACGTCTTCGGCGAAAGTGTGTCGTCCTGCCTGTGGTAAGATCTTTGCCAAGATCTGGAAAGATGGGTGTGTTATTTCAATATGTTTTCAATTTAAGCACAGAGACAAAATTGCCCGCAATACCTTAGACCAGAGTACACACGCCTGCACTCATTGATCAATCCCATTGCTGCCCTTCAGAAAGCACAGTCGTAACTATGATTACCCGCGTAGTTGGGAACGTCATTGGTTCCTAATGTAAGCACGACATACTTGGCGTATAGCTTAACAGACCCCCACTCCTCTGCACCGTGACACATCTGCGCCCTTGACATACGGGTAGTAGATAATGAAAAAGGGAAGAGGGAATGACTACCTAAGAGTAGAAAAGAATATTTATGAACATTGGGCTGCAGATTAGTCATAAATTATTGTCGTGTTATAGTGTTCTAGGACTGTTGTGTAACTTCAATTGTTCTTACACAAATATTTTTTTTGCAAATTAATTTCAACGAAAGAAAAAATATATTTTCTGGAGTGAAAGCCAGCTAATGAAATAAGTTGGTATTTGCTAATGTTAACGTCTAACTAAATTGTTTACGATTGTACGTCTATGCAGCCTGCTTAATCAGTATTAAGTTCTACAGTACTCACGCGATTTCGTAAATTGCTGTCACCGACAACTAAAACATTGGCCAAGCAGTCTGCTTCATTGTTCTACTCTTCCTAGAGTACAGGATCGGTGGCCTCTCATAATAACACCTGGGGAATTCCAAAAAAGATATCTTTAAAACGTGTGGTTAGTCGACTAGAAAAAGTCGTATTTGGAAATTATGATATCAAAAGCACTTAAAAAACGGTCCGCAGATTAGATAGATACAGACCTAAAACTTTCACTCGGCTTGCGGAAGTTACAATCTTTCGAATAAATTGTAAAGTGGCTTCTCGACGATATCGCCCTTTAATATGACGTCGAAACAAGCTTAAGGGCGATAATAAGAACGACTAAATACACCATCGTCACAATTGAATTGAACCTCCGATAACAATCAGCCGACACTTGGGTTACTTATTTCAGATTTTTGTTAGCCTATAGCAAGTGTTTTCTTAAATAAAGGGCTTAACAAATAAATGCTTCAGGCACTGAAAAATGATACTAGAAGGTAATATTAACGTTCTCCTTTCATTTGCGACCAAAATTTCCACGCTAACTGGATGAAATTGGCCGATATCCTCGAGGGTCACACTAGTCCTAGTTACCCTGGCCCAAAATAACAGGAGTAAGATTTATCAAAATGTCTCTACCATTGCGTAGTTTTAACAAAGTTTCACTTATTTAACCGAAATACGCCGTCATTTCAAGTGTGGGCCAGGGTAGCTCTGGCCAATATCGTAAATTGGGCGTTCGATGTTAGGATGACGATATTATGTTATAAGCAGACAATAAAATCCCCTAAATTTGTCCTCAAAATAGACGTTCAAAGATGCGACTAGGTCAGGAATACAAAATACCGCGTTGTTCTTTTCTTATATCCAATATTCGCGATATTTGGACGAAAAATGACAGATTTACTGGTTGAATAACACAAAAAGGGTTCGAAATTAGGCAGTTCCCTCGACTAGTTAAATGCAGGTATGATCGTGGCATAATGTTAGATAGGATTTCGTTTTTATCCTGCGGAAGAGGAAAGCCGAGAATACAGTTGAACCATATGGCGAACCACGACCTCTCGGGCTCCCAGTTTCGAATCGGGGTGAAGGTTTCACCTCACTAAAAACATTCCAGCGTCATCACTGACCCTTAGAACCACACAACTACAAACTAAAATTGATTTGATCAAATTCGCGACATATGAATTCCACTCAGCCGTGAAATTTCGATCCGTTTCTTTTTAATTAGCCTCTGCTTAACGTGTCGGGATTAGGTAAATCACCCCACTCGGCTTTCCTCTCCTACAGGACTTAAGTTAAAATCTTATCCTGGGTTCGAATCCTGTCAACTGATCGGTTGCCAGTCAATTCGTACCAGTGCCGTATGTTTTTGATGTGTCCATTTGCAACCGAAAAAATAGCGTATAGGTATTGGTGTAATTTGCAATTGACTTACCGGTACTGTAAGAATTGGGGCATGGCTGATTTGTAGTTGGATATACACTGTACATATTGTTTTTGAATTTAAATAAATGCATTATGAATAAATTAAAAAGTAGTAAGTTACTTAGCCTATAACTACCGTAACTTACCTGACCTGTATAAAGCTAGCAGACAGTTGCCGATTTTTCAATTACTATATCCGCCTTAGCCGAATCATAAATACTCATTCAAAATAGCGAAATATTTGCTTGTCACGACATTTTTTGACTAGCGTGTTCAAACCATACTTGTACGCAGAGGGAAAAATTTGAAGAAATTCTACCGTGCGGATCATGGGGAAATTCCCCTCCCTTTTCACGAAAAAATGACAAATTATCCTTATCGAGGAAACAGAGGATCTTGAGTGGTATATGGTTCTATTTATATTCATTGCCTACAATTATCCCTACGTTTAAAAAAAAGATCCTGTTTACTCTTTACATTTTATTTATTGATCAGCAAATACATATCAAACAACAACAAGCTCGTGAACGGAAAATAAAGGTATTTTCAATGAGATATTTTTCATTATTTCGTCCAAATGCAACATCTTTTATATCCCTGCCTTCATTTGGCGCAGATGACAATACAATGCTATAGTAGGATCGGCCTTGTATGTAAATTATAAAATTTGCACATTGGAAATTTTGTTCCGTCTGACTTTTTAACAGTGTTTGATATTGTTCAACTGCATAATCTAAACTTCGGATAAACACGATATCCAGATATTTCAAAAATAGCACAAAAGTATTCAGCGTCAATTAAAAATTGAAATACGACAGATAATTTCGTTATATGACCATTTGATCTCTCTATTGCAGTATTTCCATCACCCAACACCTCTCTTACCAAATCTCTCCATCACACCGGCATGGAATATAAGAAATTTAGAATATTCAATATCGTCACTATTTTTTAGAAAAATTAAACTTATTGCACCATAATCAAACTAATTAAATTCACTCTTGATGACGTGGGTTAATACTTCGAGATTGGAATTGACCTGGGTATTCAAAGAAAAATAGAACTGATTACGATGATGTATGTATCCATGTTTGATGCAAATGTAAATTAGTTGCAGCACTTGCCACATTCAGGAAATAAGTCATCATTTTAGTGGGAAATATGTGATAAAAGTTCTGCACTTTTAAGGACAAATTTTACTATTGAATGGAATGGAATGAACAAACGAAATTACATATCAAATTTGATTTCGCGGTGGAGGCGTTTTATTTTTTATGAGATTATAAAGTTTGAAGATGAACGCTCTTTCTTCTGCAGCATAATATATAGTAACTATTAAATCCAAAAATTATAAAAGTAAGATAAGTAGGACTCACCTGATATTACAAAAGAAATAATACTGAACATTCAATAATAAAACACCAAAATGTAGCAAAACGTAACGGGTCGCTACTTACCTCTTTCTGGTGTATATGGTGGAAGGTTTATCGAGTTATCATTTAAAAAACCTATTCGTCAAAAACACTATTGAATATAAAATTATTAATATACAGAATATGCAATTAAATAGGCAAGGAAAGTTAAATAAAGGAAAGGAAGGGAGGGGACGAAAACGCAAATAAATGATTACGCCAAGATTTATTCATGTTTTTTTTTAGTGCAGATATCGCATCGCCACGACTTTTCTAAATCCTCTATAGCCTCGGCCGAAACGACCACAGGGACGCATTCTTCGTGGTACCAACTGTAGCAGTGAGTGCATTCTACCATGAGTTTAATATTCGAATACGCGAGTTTGCAAGGGCAGAACACTGGAATAGTCAACGGATATCGCGAAATAGGTCTATGGTCTTATAAAACCTGGCAAACTTACACGCGTCTATCATAGGTACGACATCATTCCGTAACTTAGCTTCAGAAAATGAAATATGTTCCGGCCGATCTCTAAAACACAAGGCGATACAATAAGCAATAGCGAAAACACCGCAATGGGGACCGGATACTTGTTGTTGAACTTTGGGGAAATCGACGCGAATGTTATTTCCGCTCGGGTACAGCAATTTAGATAAGTTGTACTTGTCAATATCGTCGTAAGAGTCTTGGCATAGAAGGCTATCATACACGAATACCGTATCAAGTTCTGTACAAAATATATTGGAAACTGCCACCCAATGCTGACTAAATTCGTTGCGAGTGTGAACGTGAATTATTTGGACAAATGGCTTCCGTGGTATATACGCTGGTCCCGACCGCACATCATATTTCACTGCACTCTGGAAGCCATCGATATCTGGAAATTGAGTGGCTAAAATAAGAGAACACTTATCAATTTGATCATTGACAAGTCCTTCTCGAGGGGTTTCTTAAATTCTGCCGCATTTGTTGGGTATAATGAACCTGCCGACGTAGATTATGTTTTTCTATTTTTTTAGGCGGTGTACTAATGCGGACGGGGAAATTTTTTTCGTAATACAGATATCATCAACTACCCGTACGTGCTGTAGACATTCTACCTCTCTTTCTTTTTTCGATTTGACTGGCGTCGATTGTCTTGGAAATGGTGGTGGTGACAGCGACGTAGCCCCAACGTTTGCTGGGCTTCGTTCGATTTGCTTCTCATCCGCGATTCTATTTTTTGTTGGGCTAGACTGCGATAGCGTGATATACATAGGAACACTTAATGAAAGTTCTGAGCATGGGTCCTTTACTTTAATACTTGATAGATCTTTAAGTGCCTTTTTTTGGCGTTTGAAAGTATTTGCCTATAGACGTGTCCCTACCAAAATCTCGCTTTGCTTTCTTCGACCCATTTTCGACCTCTTCGTGTGGTGACATACGCAGTTTTTTCTTTCGGCTTCTCAAAACCCGATTGTCATTAAATTCGCGGATTAGCGCCGAATGTAAATTGTTGTAAACCGTTGCGATTTCATCGAGACGGGAGTATTTTCGGTTTCTAAGGCGTGTTCTTTTCAATTCTTGTTGACTTTTTTCCATAATTCCTTGCGTACGGTTATGTTTTGTCATGTTTTGCTCAACAGAGCGTTCCAATTTGCTATATGTTTTCGCCACTTTTGTGTAAACATCGGATTTTCCGTGGCAACCGAGATTACGTATAAGAAGACCGCTCCACAAAGGGATTTTAAGAAAATAATATTTTCGAAGGGAGAGCAGAAGTTTTGGGTTGTAACAAGGATTCAATTGGCCAACCCCGTTAATTTTAATTGTGGAACCAGCCTCTTTAATAATTTCCGATATATCTTTTTCAAAAGGATTAGAATTGGGTAACCATTCATCTATTTCATCATCATCGTTTTCTTCCAGCGCAGAAAAATTATCCGTGCTGTCACGATTGATTTTTGATTTCAAATATTCCCAGCTTGTCTGTGCCAATTTTAGATCCTTGAACAACAGAATTATACAAAAAAATGATATACAATTTTTTTTATTTCGTCGTAGTCACCAGATGTGACTATAAGACCTAAAACGAACATAGCCTCACTTTTCCAGCTCAGTTGCGTGCAGAGTTTGCTGAAATTTTTCATAACATGGCTGGCGCATAAACGCAAAAATGGTTTTTGAAACATTTCCTCCGTAGCATTTCCTGAAACAACTTGGTGGCAACGATTTATGTATTCTGCTGACCCCTCCCGCATAAAGGCCTGTAAAACCGCATTGATTAAAGCTATACTTCCATCGCACACAATTAAACGACCCGAAGGATTTGCGTAGCAACGACTCTGATCTCTGCGAAAACGCGTGATAAAATCGGTTATTGACGCCGTATGATGTTTATTTGTTACATATGAAGCTACCGCTAAAGGGGACTTTCCCTCAACTGGATGACGAACCACTATCTCGTAAATGTAAAATGGCTTCTTATTTTCAACGGACTTCAATATACTACCCGTCGCATCTATATATATTATGTCCTTATTCCCAATTTCTTGCACAAAGTCAATGGTATCCTGGGACCACATCATAATACCAGCGGGCAATTGCGATACTTGTTGCAAAGTTCCACGAATTTTTTTTTCTGAATTCAAATCATTTTCTAATTGTATTTTCTTTATTACCTCCAAAGATTGCCATTGATTTGATCCCAAATTTGGTATTTTTCTTGCTTCCAAACGAGCTTTTTTTAAGACACTGACGGATGGTGCATTGTCTCTATTCCCAGATTGATAAACGTCAGTGGGTATTTTGTTCAAGTTGTGTAAATAGTTTTCGCGCGGTTTAATATTCTTTAACATTTCCTGAGCGTTTGGGCGACGTTCTCCTTTAAGGTGGGCGGAAACCAAAATATTTTGGTGGGCGCAATTTCCCCGTCGTATTTAACGTACATCGTTCTGCGATCTTTTCGGTACGACGTGATTCTGAATTGCCGACCGCATCCCGTAAAGCGACAGCATCCTGTGCAGTGAAAAACTCGCGAACCGCTTTATTGTTGAATGTGTGGCGACGAAATGCAAATGAGCAATACGGATTGGATTGTTTTATACCTTCCCTCATTTTATTTCCCCAGTCTTTGTAATTAATTGCTCGGTTTACCACTGATTTTGAAATAGAGTCCCAATCCTTTTCTGAAATGATGAACTGAGCGCTTGTTTCCATATTTTCGCCTGGTTTCCAAGAATCACAACTGATTCGATAAGATTTTTTTCTACCCCGTGGCGTAAAATCACTGTCGTCAGAATCGGATTGGTTCGTGCTGAATTGTGGTCTGAACAAGTGCACAGAGCTATCGCTTTCAAAAACGGATTTTAGGCTTCAGCGCTATTTCTTTTTGATTTGTTTATTAGCTCGGTTTGGCCGGGTTCTAAGTCTTTTGGTTCTGGGGTACATGGTTCTGCGCAATTTGTGTGAGACAAATCATCAGCCAAACAGTCCGAATCTTCCACTATTTGCCTATCTGAATGCGAATCTGTTTTGTTTTGCGGATCACATTCCGAATCCGTAGAATGTCCTTCGTAGATTTTACGGGCGATATTGCAAGGTTTTTTGTAATCAGTACCTTCAAATTGTAATGAAGTATCTGAAAGACATTCTTGAGTTTGAATACTCGGGGCTACATTAGAATTTTCCGACAAAGATTTCGCATCGTAGCCTTTTTTGCCAGATTGAGTTGGCGATTCGATCGGGTTTTTGGTACTGCGCGACGTGGTATGATTATGTTTTGAAGCGGAAAAACGGCTGCCATATTTGTACTTATATTTGCATCTATATTTATACTTGGGGCATTCATAACGCAGATATTTACATTCATATTTCGAATTTTTTTTTATTTTCATACGCGTCAACACTACGTTGAGTGTTGTCATCTGGAACAGACGCGCAAATGGACGTATCGCATGGAGTCCTAGCTATTTCAGAACGACTATTTTCTCCGTTACTATGGCGCTGTGGAGTGGTTGTATCGGAATTAATTTTTGATCTTAACCAGAGTATGTCAGCGTTATTATCACCGTAAAACGTTTTTATTTCTCTGATTTTTTTAGATGTTTCTAATTTAGATATTTTTTTCGTATATATTTTTGACATTAATTGGCGCCATGACTCGCAACAATCACAGTTAAAAATCGGTATCATTAAAGACGCCTCCACAAATAAATCAACCGTAATTACCCTTTTTTGTTGACCTCTTCCGCCCCCCCATTGATGAATTGCTTTTTGAGATTCAACAATCTGCTTCGGTAACCTGGAGCAAAATATCATAACGCATTGTTTTCAGTAAACTGGTATAATTTTCAAAAATATGCGACGTAAGGTTTGAAACTTTATGTTCGGATAGTATACGCATTCAGAATCTTGAAAAGGACAGAACAAATTTTAAAATTTTCCACAACAAAGGGCGCTATAAGGGCGCGTCAACAAAATATTCTTCTTACAAAATGACGTATTTATTGTACATCAAGATAAAATAGCTAAATATCGTGACAGAAACGCAAAAAATAGTTTTGCTGGGCGCGATTGCCTGGCGGTTAAACATGTTGGCATCGCTGGTTCAAGATTTCGGATTCGAGTACCGGCGAGTCCGGCTCGTTAACCCATGCCCACCACTCAACCCAAGGTGTATTAACTTGGGTAGGCTGAGCCGAACAGGAAAAGATCCCATCTTTCCATAATTCGAACTCTGCCCATCTATAAGTGGTCGCTAGTACAAGGCCATGGGCAGGGTGATCCACTCCAAGAAGTGGCTACAAAAATGGTATTTAGTGGATTAAATTCGCTAAATAAGTGTAACATCTAGCGCCGAGATAGTGCGTATAAATATATTCACCAACCTCCGATTCCAAGTCTGCATTAGAGTGTTGTTGTTTCCCAATCGTTTCCCACGTGCTGTTGGAGCATGAATTCCGCGTTTGGAGCCTTCTTCATTTCTCTTCAAAACCTCACCTATGTGTAAAAAAAGGATTATCAATATTCGAATGACTGGGCTTAGATATTACCTGTCTACTCCTATTCTTCTTCGTAGTTGGAAGAGAATCTGCAAAACGTTCTTCGTTTCACACCACTTTC
>CAVMBJ020000284.1:0-13000 GCA_963675895.2 Styela plicata
TATCCACTGCGCCATGCATTGGCCGAAAATTTGGGGATTTAGAAAGATAACTATCTTACGGAAACGAAACAAGTTTGAAAAACAGTGAAAAAAAAATCGCCTGACGCGAGTCTAGATCTCGAGCGATGAATTCTTCCACTGCGACAACAATTCGACTGAAAATTGGTTAATTTATAAAGATAGCTATCCTACGGAAACGAAACGAGTTTGAAAAACAGTGGAAAAAAATCGACTGACGCGAGATTAGAACTCGAGATATCTTGATCTCGAGCGATGAATTTATCCACTGCGCCAAACGTTCGACTCGAAAGTTGGTGATTTAGAAAGATAGCTATTATACGGAAACGAAACGAGTTTGAAAAACACTAAAAAAAAATCGACTGACGCGAGTCTAGAACTCGAGATATCTTGATCTCGAGCGATGAATTTATCCACTGCGCCAACCATTCGCCAGAAAATTGGGTGATTTCGAAAGATAGCTATCTTACGGAAACGAAACGTGTTTGAAAAACAGTGAAAAAAAAATAGACTGACGCGAGTCTAGAACTCGAGATATCTTGATTTCGAGCGAAGAATTTAGCCACTACGCCATCCATTCGGCTGAAAATTTGGGTATTTAGAAAGATAGCTATCTTACGGAAACGAAACGAGTTTGAAAAATATTGAAAAAAAATCAACTGACCCGAGTCTAGAACTCGAGATATCTTGATCTCGATCGATGAATTTATCCACTGCGCCAAACATTTGACTTAAAATTGAGTGATTTAGAAAGATAACTATCTTACGGAAACGAAGCGAGTTTGAAAAACAGTGAAAAAAAATCGACTGACGCGAGTCTAGAACTCGAGATATCTTGATCTCGAGCGATGAATTTATGCACTGCGCCAACCATTCGACACAAAATTGGATGATTTCGAAAGATAGCTATCTTACGGAAACGTAACGAGTTCAAAAAACAGTAAAAAAAAAATCGACTGACGCGAGTCTAGAACTCGAGATATCTTGAGCTCGAGCGATGAAGTTATCCACTGCGCCAACCATTCAACTGAAAATTTGGTGATTTGGAAAGATAGCTATCTTACGGAAACGAAACGAGTTTGAAAAACCGTGAAAAAAAATCGACTAACGTGAGTCTAGAACGCGAGATTTCTTGATCGCGAGCGATGAATTTATCCACTGCGCCAACCATCCGACTCAAAATCTGGTGATTTAGAATGATAGCTATCTTTCGAAAACGAAACGAGTTTGAAAAACACTGAAACAAGAATCGACTGACGCGAGTCTTGAACTCGAGATATCTTAATTTCGAGCGATGAATTTATCCATTGCGACAACCATTCGACTGAAAATTGGGGAATTTAGAAAGATAGCTATCTTACGGAAACGAAATGAGTTTGAAAAAACAGTGAAAAAATATCGACTGACGCGAGTCTAGAACTCGAGATATCTTGCTTTCGAGCGAAGAATTTATCCACTGCGCCAACCATTCGACCGAAAATTGGGTGATTTAGAAAGATAGCTATCTTACAGAAACGAAACGAGCCTAAAAACAGTGAACGAAAATCGACCGACGCCAGTCTAGAAGTCGAGATATCGTAATTTCGAGCGAAGAACTTATCCACTCCGCCAACCATTCGACTGAAAATTGAGTGATTTCGAAAGATAGCTATCTTACGGAAACGAAACGAGTTTGAAAAACAGTGAAAAAAAAATCGTGTGACGCGAGTCTAGAAATCGAGATATCTTGATCTCGAGCGATGAAGTTATCCACTGCGCCAACCATTCGACTGAAAATTGAGTGATTTAGAAAGATAGCTATCTTACGGAAACGAAACGAGTTTAAAAAATCGTGAATGAAAAAATCGACTGACGCGTCTAGATCTCGAGCGATGAATTCTTCTACTGCGACAACCATTCGACTGAAAATTGTGTAATTTAGAAAGATAGCTATCTTACGAAAACGAAACGAGTTTGAAAAACAGTGAAAAAAAATCGACCGACGGGAGACTAGAACTCGATATATCTTGATCTCGAGCGATGAATTTATCCACTGCGCAAACATTCGACTCAAAATTCGGTGATTTAGAAAGATAGCCATCTTACGGAAACGAAACGAGTTTGAAAAACACTGGAAAAAAAATCGACTGACGCGAGTCTAGAACTCGAGATATCTTTATCTCGAGTGATGAAGTTATCCACTGCGCCAACCATTCGACTGAAAATTGGGTAATTCAGAAAGATAGCTATCTTACGGAAACGAAACGAGTTTGAAAAACAGTGAAAGAAAATCGACCAACTCGAGTTCTAGACTCGCGTCATTTGTTTTTTTTTCGCTATTTTTCAAACTCGTTTCGTTTCCGTAAGATAGCTACCTTTCTAAATCATCCAATTTTCAGACGAATGCTTGGCACAGTGGATAAATTCATCGCTCGAGATCAAGATATCTCGAGTTCTAGACTCGCGTCAGTCGATTTTTTTTTCAACTATTTCTCAAATTTTTTCGTTTCCGTAAGACAGCTACCTTTCTATGTCACACAATTTTCAGTAGAATGGTTGGCGCAGTGGATATATTCATCGCTCGAGATCAAGATATCTCGAGTTCTAGACTCGCGTCATTCGTTTCTTTTTCGCTATTTTTCAAACTCGTTTCGTTTCCGTAAGATAGCTACCTTTCTAAATCACACAATTTTCAGTCGAATCGTTGGCGGAGTGGATAAATTCATCGCTCGCCATCAGGATATCTCGAGTTCTAGACTCGCGTTATTCATTTTTTTTCGCTATTTTTCGAACTCGCTTCGTTTCCGTAAGATAGCTACCTTTCTATGTCACCCAATTTTCAGTCGAATGGTTGGCGCAGTGGATAAATTCATCGCTCGGGATTAAGATATCTCGAGTTCTAGACTCGCGTCAATCGATTTTTTTCCACTATTTCTCAAACTCGTTTCGTTTCCGTAGGATAGATTACTTTCTTAATTACCAAATTTTCAGTCGAAAGGATGGCGTAGTGGATAAATTTTTTGCTCGAAATCAAGATATCTCGAGTTCTAGACTCGCGTAAATCGATTTCTTTTTCACTGTTTTTCAAACTCGTTTCGTTTCCGAAATATAGCTAGCTTTGTAAGTCACCCTATTTTCAGAAGAATGGTTGGCGCAGTGGAAAAATTCATCGCTCGAGATCAAGATGCCTCGACTTCTAGACTCGCGTCAGTCGATTTTTTTTTCACTATTTTTCAAACTCGTTTCAATTCCGTAAGATAGCTACCTTACTAAATCACCAAATTTTCAGTCGAATCGTTGGTGGAGTGGATAAATTCATCGCTCGAGATAAAGATATCTCGAATTTAGACTCGTGTCATTCGTTTTTTTTCGCTATTTTTCAAACTCCTTTCGTTTCCGAAAGATAGCTACCTTTCTATGTCACCCAATTTTCAGTCGAATTGTTGGTGCAATGGATGAGTTCATTGCTCGAAATCAAGATATCTCGAATTTAGACTCGCGTCACTCGATTTTTTTCCACTATTTTTGAAACTCGTTTCTTTTCAGTAAGATAGATTACTTTGTAAATTAACAAATTTTCAGTCGAATGGATGGCGTAGTGGATAAATTCTTCGCTCGAAATCAAGATATCTCGAGTTCTAGACTCGCGTCAGTCGATTCTTTTCCACTATTTTTAAAACTCGTTTCCTTTCTGTAGGATAGCTACCTTTCTAAATCACCCAATTTTCAGTCGAATCGTTGGCGGAGTGGATAAATCCATAGCTCGAGATCAAGATATCTCAAGTTCTCGATTCGCGTCATTCGTTTTTTTTCGCTATTTTTCAAACTCGTTTCGTTTCCGAAATATAGCTAGCTTTCTATGTCACCCAATTTTCAGAAGAATGGTTGGCGCAGTGGAAAAATTCATCGCTCGAAATTAAGATATCTCGAGTTCAAGACTCGCGTCAGTCGATTCTTGTTTCAGTGTTTTTCAAACTCCTTTCGTTTCCGAAAGATAGCTACCTTTCTATGTCACCCAATTTTTAGTCGAATTGCAGTCGAATTGTTGGCGTAATAGATAACTTCATCGCTCGAGCTCAAGATATCTCGAGTTCTAGACTCGCGTCACTCGATTTTTTTCCACTATTTTTTAAACTCGTTTCCTTTCCATAACATAGATTACTTTCTAAATTGCCAAATTTTTAGGCGAATGGATGTCGGAGTGGATAAATTCTTCGCTCGATATCAAGATATATCGAGTTCTAGACTCGCGTAAATCGATGTTTTTTTCACTACTTTTCAAACTTGTTTCGATTCCGTAAGATAGCTACCTTTCTAAATCACCCAATTTTCAGTCGAATCGTTGGCGGAGTGGATAAATTCATCGCTCGAGATCAAGATATCTCGAGTTCTAGACTCGCGTCAGACGATTTTTTTTTTACTATTTCTCAAACTCGTTTCGTTTCCGTAAGACTCCCGTCAGTCGATTTTTTTTTCACTATTTTTCTAACTCGTTTCGTTTCCGTGAGATATCTCGACTTTCTAAATTGCCAAATTTTCAGTCGAATGGATGGCGTAGTGGATAAATTCATCGCCCGAGATCAAGATATCTCGAGTTCTAGACTCGCGTCATTCGTTCGCGTTATTTTTTTTTTTTTCGCTATTTTTTTCAAACTCGTTTCGTTTCTGTAAGATAGCTACTTTTCTATGTCACCCAATTTTCAGTCGAATGGTTGGCGCAGTGGATAAATTCATCGCTCGAGATCAAGATATCTTGAGTTTTAGACTCGCGTCATTCGTTTCTTTTTCGCTATTTTTCAAACTCGTTTCGTTTCCGTAATATAGCTACCTTTCTAAATCACCCAATTTTCAGTCGAATCGTTGGCGGAGTGGATAAATTAATCGCTCGAGATGAAGATATCTCGAGTTCTAGACTCGCGTAATTTAATTTTTTTTTTCGCTATTTTTCGAACTCGCTTCGTTTCCGTAAGATAGCTACCTTTCTATGTCACCGAATTTCCAGTCGAATGGTTGGCGCAGTGGATAAATTCATCGCTCGGGATCAAGTTATCTCGAGTTCTAGACTCGCGTCAGTCGATTTTTTTCCACTATTTCTCAAACTCGTTTCGATTCCGTAAGATAGATTACTTTCTAAATTACCAAACTTTCAGTCGAAAGGATGGCGTAGTGGATAAATTCTTCGCTCGAAATCAAGATATCTCGAGTTCTAGACTCGCGTCAGTCGATTTCTTTTCCATTGTTTTTCATACTCGTTTCGTTCCGTAAGATAGCTGTCTTTCTAAATCACCGGATTTTCAGTCGAATCGTTGGCGAAGTGGATAAATTCATCGCTCGAGATCAAGATATCTAGAGTTCTAGACTCGCGTCATTCGTTTTTTTTCGCCATTTTTCAAACTCGTTTCGTTTCCGTAGAATAGCTATCTTTCTAAATCACCCAATTATTAGTCGAATGGTTGGCGGAGTGGATAAATTCATCGCTCGAGATCAAGATATCTCGAATTTAGACTCGCGTCACTCGATTTTTTTTCACTATTTTTCAAACTCGTTTCTTTTCCGTAAGATAGATTACTTTCTAAATTGCCAAATTTCCAGTCGAATGGATGGCGTAGTGGATAAATTCATCGCTCGAGATCAAGATATCTCGAGTTCTAGACTCGCGTCATTCGTTTTTTTTCGCTATTTTTCAAACTCGTTTCGTTTCTGTAAGATAGCTACCTTTCTATGTCACCCAATTTTCAGTCGAATTGTTGGTGCAGTGGATAAATTCATCGCTCGCAATCAAGATATCTCGAGTTCTAGACTCGCGTCATTCGTTTTTTTCGCTATTTTTCAAACTCGTTTCGTTTCTGTAAGATAGCTACCTTTTTATGTCACCTAATTTTCAGTCGAATTGTTGGTGCAGTGGATAAATTCATCTCTCGAGATCAAGATATCTCGAATTCTAGACTCGCGTCAGTCGATTTGTTTTTCACTGTTTTTCAAACTCGCTTCGTTTCTGTAAGATAGCTACCTTTCTATGTCACCCAATTTTCAGTCGAATGGTTGGCGCAGTGGATAAATTCATCGCTCGGGATCAAGTTATCTCGAGTTCTAGACTCGCGTCAGTCGATTTTTTTCCACTATTTCTCAAACTCGTTTCGATTCCGTAAGATAGATTACTTTCTAAATTACCAAACTATCGGTCAAAAGGATGGCGTAGTGGATAAATTCTTCGCTCGAAATCAAGATATCTCGAGTTCTAGACTCGCGTCAGTCGATTTCTTTTTCACTGTTTTTCAAACTCGTTTCGTTCCGTAAGATAGCTGTCTTTCTAAATCACCGGATTTTCAGTCGAATCGTTGGCGAAGTGGATAAATTCATCGCTCGAGATCAAGATATCTAGAGTTCTAGACTCGCGTCATTCGTTTTTTTTCGCCATTTTTCAAACTCGTTTCGTTTCCGTAGAATAGCTATCTTTCTAAATCACCCAATTTTCAGTCGAATGGTTGGCGGAGTGGATAAATTCATCGCTCGAGATCAAGATATCTCGAATTTAGACTCGCGTCACTCGATTTTTTTCCACTATTTTTTAAACTCAATTTTTAGTCGAATTGCAGTCGAATTGTTGGCGTAATAGATAACTTCATCGCTCGAGCTCAAGATATCTCGAGTTCTAGACTCGCGTCACTCGATTTTTTTCCACTATTTTTTAAACTCGTTTCCTTTCCATAACATAGATTACTTTCTAAATTGCCAAATTTTTAGGCGAATGGATGTCGGAGTGGATAAATTCTTCGCTCGATATCAAGATATATCGAGTTCTAGACTCGCGTAAATCGATGTTTTTTTCACTACTTTTCAAACTTGTTTCGATTCCGTAAGATAGCTACCTTTCTAAATCACCCAATTTACAGTCGAATCGTTGGCGGAGTGGATAAATTCATCGCTCGAGATCAAGATATCTCGAGTTCTAGACTCGCGTCAGACGATTTTTTTTTTACTATTTCTCAAACTCGTTTCGTTTCCGTAAGACTCCCGTCAGTCGATTTTTTTTCACTATTTTTCTAACTCGTTTCGTTTCCGTGAGATATCTCGACTTTCTAAATTGCCAAATTTTCAGTCGAATGGATGGCGTAGTGGATAAATTCATCGCCCGAGATCAAGATATCTCGAGTTCTAGACTCGCGTCATTCGTTTTTTTTCGCTATTTTTCAAACTCGTTTCGTTTCTGTAAGATAGCTACTTTTCTATGTCACCCAATTTTCAGTCGAATGGTTGGCGCAGTGGATAAATTCATCGCTCGAGATCAAGATATCTTGAGTTTTAGACTCGCGTCATTCGTTTCTTTTTCGCTATTTTTCAAACTCGTTTCGTTTCCGTAATATAGCTACCTTTCTAAATCACCCAATTTTCAGTCGAATCGTTGGCGAAGTGGATAAATTAATCGCTCGAGATGAAGATATCTCGAGTTCTAGACTCGCGTAATTTAATTTTTTTTTTTCGCTATTTTTCGAACTCGCTTCGTTTCCGTAAGATAGCTACCTTTCTATGTCACCGAATTTCCAGTCGAATGGTTGGCGCAGTGGATAAATTCATCGCTCGGGATCAAGTTATCTCGAGTTCTAGACTCGCGTCAGTTCGTTTTTTTTTCCACTATTTCTCAAACTCGTTTCGATTCCGTAAGATAGATTACTTTCTAAATTACCAAACTTTCAGTCGAAAGGATGGCGTAGTGGATAAATTCTTCGCTCGAAATCAAGATATCTCGAGTTCTAGACTCGCGTCAGTCGATTTCTTTTTCATTGTTTTTCAAACTCGTTTCGTTCCGTAAGATAGCTGTCTTTCTAAATCACCGGATTTTCAGTCGAATCGTTGGCGAAGTGGATAAATTCATCGCTCGAGATCAAGATATCTAGAGTTCTAGACTCGCGTCATTCGTTTTTTTTTTTTCGCCATTTTTCAAACTCGTTTCGTTTCCGTAGAATAGCTATCTTTCTAAATCACCCAATTATTAGTCGAATGGTTGGCGGAGTGGATAAATTCATCGCTCGAGATCAAGATATCTCGAATTTAGACTCGCGTCACTCGATTTTTTTTCACTATTTTTCAAACTCGTTTCTTTTCCGTAAGATAGATTACTTTCTAAATTGCCAAATTTTCAGTCGAATGGATGGCGTAGTGGATAAATTCATCGCTCGAGATCAAGATATCTCGAGTTCTAGACTCGCGTCATTCGTTTTTTTTCGCTATTTTTCAAACTCGTTTCGTTTCTGTAAGATAGCTACCTTTCTATGTCACCCAATTTTCAGTCGAATTGTTGGTGCAGTGGATAAATTCATCGCTCGCAATCAAGATATCTCGAGTTCTAGACTCGCGTCATTCGTTTTTTTCGCTATTTTTCAAACTCGTTTCGTTTCTGTAAGATAGCTACCTTTCTATGTCACCTAATTTTCAGTCGAACTGTTGGTGCAGTGGATAAATTCATCTCTCGAGATCAAGATATCTCGAATTCTAGACTCGCGTCAGTCGATTTGTTTTTCACTGTTTTTCAAACTCGCTTCGTTTCTGTAAGATAGCTACCTTTCTATGTCACCCAATTTTCAGTCGAATGGTTGGCGCAGTGGATAAATTCATCGCTCGGGATCAAGTTATCTCGAGTTCTAGACTCGCGTCAGTCGATTTTTTTCCACTATTTCTCAAACTCGTTTCGATTCCGTAAGATAGATTACTTTCTAAATTACCAAACTATCGGTCAAAAGGATGGCGTAGTGGATAAATTCTTCGCTCGAAATCAAGATATCTCGGGTTCTAGACTCGCGTCAGTCGATTTCTTTTTCACTGTTTTTTTTTCTCTCGTTTCGTTCCGTAAGATAGCTGTCTTTCTAAATCACCGGATTTTCAGTCGAATCGTTGGCGAAGTGGATAAATTCATCGCTCGAGATCAAGATATCTAGAGTTCTAGACTCGCGTCATTCGTTTTTTTTTCGCCATTTTTCAAACTCGTTTCGTTTCCGTAGAATAGCTATCTTTCTAAATCACCCAATTTTCAGTCGAATGGTTGGCGGAGTGGATAAATTCATCGCTCGAGATCAAGATATCTCGAATTTAGACTCGCGTCACTCGATTTTTTTCCACTATTTTTTAAACTCGTTTCTTTTCCGTAAGATAGATTACTTTCTAAATTGCCAAATTTTCAGTCGAATGGATGGCGTAGTGGATAAATTCATCGCTCGAGATCAAGATATCTCGAGTTCTAGACTCGCGTCATTCGTTTTTTTTTTTCGCTATTTTTTCAAACTCGTTTCGTTTCTGTAAGATAGCTACCTTTCTATGTCACCCAATTTTCAGTCGAATTGTTGGTGCAGTGGATAAATTCATCGCTCGAAATCAAGATATCTCGAGTTCTAGACTCGCGTCATTCGTTTTTTTCGTTATTTTTCAAACTCGTTTCGTTTCTGTAAGATAGCTACCTTTCTATGTCACCTAATTTTCAGTCGAATTGTTGGTGCAGTGGATAAATTCATCTCTCGAGATCAAGATATCTCGAATTCTAGACTCGCGTCAGTCGATTTGTTTTTCACTGTTTTTCAAACTCGCTTCGTTTCTGTAAGATAGCTACCTTTCTATGTCACACAATTTTCAGTCGAATGGTTGGCGCAGTGGATAAATTCATCGCTCGAGATCAAGATATCTTGAGTTTTAGACTCGCGTCATTCGTTTCTTTTTCGCTATTTTTCAAACTCGTTTCGTTTCCGTAAGATAGCTACCTTTCTAAATCAACCAATTTTCAGTCGAATCGTTGGCGGAGTGGATAAATTCATCGCTCGAGATGAAGATATCTCGAGTTCTAGACTCGCGTCATTCATTTTTTTTCGCTATTTTTCGAACTCGCTTCGTTTCCGTAAGATAGCTACCTTTCTATGTCACCGAATTTCCAGTCGAATGGTTGGCGCAGTGGATAAATTCATCGCTCGGGATCAAGTTATCTCGAGTTCTAGACTCGCGTCAGTCGATTTTTTTCCACTATTTCTCAAACTCGTTTCGATTTCCGTAAGATAGATTACTTTCTAAATTACCAAACTTTCAGTCGAAAGGATGGCGTAGTGGATAAATTCTTCGCTCGAAATCAAGATATCTCGAGTTTCTAGACTCGCGTCAGTCGATTTCTTTTTCATTGTTTTTTCAAACTCGTTTCGTTCCGTAAGATAGCTGTCTTTCTAAATCACCGGATTTTCAGTCGAATCGTTTGGCGAAGTGGATAAATTCATCGCTCGAGATCAAGATATCTAGAGTTCTAGACTCGCGTCATTCGTTTTTTTTTTCGCCATTTTTTCAAACTCGTTTTCGTTTCCGTAGAATAGCTATCTTTCTAAATCACCCAATTATTAGTCGAATGGTTGGCGGAGTGGATAAATTCATCGCTCGAGATCAAGATATCTCGAATTTAGACTCGCGTCACTCGATTTTTTTTTTTTTTCACTATATTTTTCAAACTCGTTTCTTTTCCGTAAGATAGATTACTTTCTAAATTGCCAAATTTTCAGTCGAATGGATTGGCGTAGTGGATAAATTCATCGCTCGAGATCAAGATATCTCGAGTTCTAGACTCGCGTCATTCGTTTTTTTTTTTTCGCTATTTTTTCAAACTCGTTTCGTTTCTGTAAGATAGCTACCTTTCTATGTCACCCAATTTTCAGTCGAATTGTTGGTGCAAGTGGATAAATTCATCGCTCGCAATCAAGATATCTCGAGTTTGTAGACTCGCGTCATTCGTTTTTTTTTTTTCGCTATTTTTCAAAACTCGTTTCGTTTTTCTGTAAGATAGCTACCTTTCTATGTCACCCTAATTTTTCAGTCGAATTGTTGGTGCAGTGGATAAAATTCATCTCTCGAGATCAAGATATCTCGAATTCTAGACTCGCGTCAGTCGATTTTTTTTTTCACTGTTTTTTCAAACTCGCTTCGTTTCTGTAAGATAGCTACCTTTCTATGTCACCCAATTTTTCAGTCGAATGGTTGGCGCAGTGGATAAATTCATCGCTCGGGATCAAGATATCTCGAGTTCTAGACTCGCGTCAGTCGATTTTTTTTCCACTATTTCTCAAACTCGTTTCGATTCCGTAAGATAGATTACTTTCTAAATTACCAAACTATCGGTCAAATTTTTGGCGTAGTGGATAAATTCTTCGCTCGAAATCAAGATATCTCGGGTTCTAGACTCGCGTCAGTTTTTTCTTTTTTTTTTCACTGTTTTTCAAACTCGTTTCGTTTCCGTAAGATAGCTGTCTTTCTAAATCACCGGATTTTCAGTCGAATCGTTGGCGAAGTGGATAAATTCATCGCTCGAGATCAAGATATCTAGAGTTCTAGACTCGCGTCATTCGTTTTTTCGTTTTTTTTTCGCCATTTTTCAAACTCGTTTTCGTTTCCGTAGAATAGCTACCTTTCTAAAATCACCCAATTTTCAGTCGAATGGTTGGCGGAGTGGATAAATTCATCGCTCGAGATCAAGATATCTCGAATTCTAGACTCGCGTCACTCGTTTTTTTTTCCACTATTTTTAAAACTCGTTTCTTTTCCGTAAGATAGATTACCTTTCTAAATCACCAAAATTTTCAGTCGAATGGATGGCGTTTAGTGGATAAATTCATCGCTCGAGATCAAGATATCTCGAGTTCTAGACTCGCGTCATTCGTTTTTTTTTTCGCTATTTTTCAAACTCGTTTCGTTTTCCGTAAGATAGCTACCTTTCTATGTCACCCAATTTTCAGTCGAAATTGTTGGCGCAGTGGATAAATTCATCGCTCGAAATCAAGATATCTCGAGTTCTAGACTCGCGTCATTCGTTTTTTTTTCGCTATTTTTCAAACTCGTTTCGTTTTCCGTAAGATAGCTACCTTTCTATGTCACCCTAATTTTTTCAGTCGAATTGTTGGTGCAGTGGATAAAATTCATCTCTTTCTCGAGATCAAGATATCTCGAGTTCTAGACTCGCGCGTCAGTCGATTTTTTTTTTCGCTATTTTTCAAACTCGTTTCGTTTCCGTGTAAGATAGCTACCTTTCTATGTCACACAATTTTTTCAGTCGAATGGTTGGCGCAGTGGATAAATTCATCGCTCGAGATCAAGATATCTCGAGTTTTAGACTCGCGTCATTCGTTTTTTTTTTCGCTATTTTTTCAAACTCGTTTCGTTTCCGTAAGATAGCTACCTTTCTAAATCAACCAATTTTCAGTCGAATCGTTGGCGGAGTGGATAAATTCATCGCTCGAGATGAAGATATCTCGAGTTCTAGACTCGCGTCATTCGTTTTTTTTCGCTATTTTTTCGAACTCGTTTCGTTTTTCCGTAAGATAGCTACCTTTCTATGTCACCGAATTTTCCAGTCGAATGGTTGGCGCAGTGGATAAATTCATCGCTCGAGATCAAGTTATCTCGAGTTCTAGACTCGCGTCAGTCGATTTTTTTTTTTCCACTATTTCTCAAACTCGTTTCGTTTCCGTAAGATAGATTACTTTCTAAATTCACCAAATTTTCAGTCGAAATGGTTGGCGTAGTGGATAAATTCTTCGCTCGAAATCAAGATATCTCGAGTTTCTAGACTCGCGTCAGTCGATTTTTTTTTCATTATTTTTTCAAACTCGTTTCGTTTCCGTAAGATAGCTGTCTTTCTAAATCACCCGAATTTTCAGTCGAATCGTTGGCGAAGTGGATATAAATTCATCGCTCGAGATCAAGATATCTAGAGTTCTAGACTCGCGTCATTCGTTTTTTTTTTCGCCATTTTTCAAACTCGTTTTCGTTTCCGTAGAATAGCTATCCCTTTCTAAATCACCCAATTTTCAGTCGAATGGATGGCGCGGTGGATAAATTCATTGCTCCGGATCAAGATATCTCGAGTTCTAGACTTGCGTCATTCGTTATTTTTCGCTATTTTTCAAACTCGTTCCGTTTCCGTAAGATAGATTACTTTCTAAATTGCCAAATTTTCAGTTGAATGGATGGCGCAGTGGATAAATTCATC
>CAVMBJ020000285.1:0-2500 GCA_963675895.2 Styela plicata
AGTCAAAAAAGTTTTCATTTGAGGACAAAAAAACGTATGCAAATTTGTAATTTTGTAATTTTAATAAATAAATTTCGGAAATTGAATTTTTTTTAATTTTTGGAATAGAATCGGATTCCGAACAGTGGCGACGAAGCGGAGGGAAGCGGTGTTTGAGACACCCGACTTCTTCAATGTTAAATATTGTAAGGGTCCGATCCCTTAAATCAGAAAAATTATGATAAAACTGCAAAAATCACTCATTCTTCGCGCGGCTTCGGCGCATTTTCCGGTCTTTTACTGCCAAATTATGATATAAAAAGTTTTTCAGCTAAAATGTTTCCTTTTTTTGCAAAAGGTTTTTGGCGCGTTTTTTTGTTAGTATGAAACAGACAATTTCTTTTTTCGTTGATTATTCGGTCCCCTCTAATGTTGGAGATCTTTTTAACGCCGCTGTTTCGGAATGATGCGACTCGAAAATAAATGTGCCAGAATTTAGAAAGACCATACTGATGCACGTTCTTATAAAAATGCAGTGAAACCACTACTTTCTGACAGTGATTTTGATTGGTGACATAAAAATAAAACTTTAGAACCGATCTTTGGCCAATTATGGACTGTTGATGGAACGCATAGCCGATGTGCGGTCCATCAACACCCCATACTTTTTTTTAAAAGACACTCAATTGAGTGGATCACCCTCGCCAAGGTCACTTAATGGTTAGTGTTGTTGAAAAGACACGATCTTTCCGGTTCAGCCACGCCTACGCAAGTTATTACACCATGATGGGTGCGTCTGAATCAACAAACGGGTCGGGACACGAAACCGAGATCCTCGACCAACGATGCCAACATGTTAACCACTTTCCGTTGCGCCGAGGTGCGACAGTTTATAAGTGGCATAAATCTCATCAAAACGAAATTTTGAAGTTTGGAAATATACAATTACTGTGAGTGAAGCTGTAAATTTACTTTACCTTTGTCACCGCCTTGTGATAGACGACCTATATGCCGCAGTGACGCAATTGTGACGTTTAATAAACGTGATTTATCACTTTGTACAGCTAATGACCGAGGCCGCATAAACAGTAAATGTAAAGCTGTTAACATGTTTTTCGAGTGGTTTGCATCTTATGAAAAGTATTAATTGCAAAAAAGGCAGACGGAAACATTTTAAAAACAACTCAGTAATTTAAAACTGAACCGCATTAGTAAAGTGCAATGAGTTTTATCCGTTCTGATGAGAGATGGTAAACCATTGAAACCAAAACTACTGGGAGGAATGTTTTTTGAAATGTTTGAATATTTTTCTTGAAGTTTTATCTTAAATCAGATAAAAAAATAATTGTGCTAGAGGAACTAAGACTATAATTTTCCGGTAAATGGCATTATGTAGAGAGACTAATGTGAAGAAGTAAATCCTTCGAATAATCATAATTTCTTCCTCTCTACAGTTCTTTTTATCGAAATCCACTCCAACCAAGACCGAAAACAGCGCCTTAAAAAGAACCAACTAACGGTCACTTAAGTAGCAATAAGAGAGATGTCACAAAAGGAAGTGCCAACAACGTAGCACTCCATGTACTAATGATCCCTGAGAGGGCTGATTCACCTTGAGAAGGTGCAGTTGTACTGAGTGAGCGTGCCCGGGGCACCCGGTTAGCTCAATCGGTAAAGCGTTGTGAATACGCTTCGAGCTACGCATATCTGATCGTCACGACTCAGGTTCGAATCCCGTCAGGTACGATGATGATGATTATATGCGAGAGGTCTGCTTGACGTCTCGCCGGTGCGCGGTGGCTCACGTAAGCGCTGCTAATTGCTTCCTCCACCAGCCACGTCCATGCACGGGAAAAATAAGAAACACGATAATAGAACCTCCAGATTCGGAACTGGTATCAGGTCGTGGAACGCTATATGGTTTAGCTGTTTTCTCGGTTTTGGTCTCCCGCAGGATAAAAATAATATCCTATCCTTAGGATGAGTGTACCCTGGGTGAAGGTATACCCATAACCACTATTTTATTTTTTGTTGCCTCTTATACGACACGCAAGGTAAACGTTTTGGCTAAGCACTTAAAAGTTTATTATGAAAATTCTTCATTGTCGGCGGAGGGGGAAGACGCATGGCGTTCGGTAGTTATGTGGTATATAATTAGCGATCTGCTTCGCAAAGAAAATATCACGGTTTTAATAATTTTTAGACTGTTTAAAAGGCTCGCTTCGGGGAATTCAAATTTGTCTTCGAGCTTTCTTTGAAATAGGTCTTTTATGTCATTATTAGGCCGGTGTTGAAGTCCTTTTCTACCGCAAATCAACTAAATTATTCTGGTACAGTCCATTATTCAGTGTGATCTACTGAAATAAATCTGTAGGTACGGGCTTTAAAATAGTTCTAACTTATTTCCATGCGTGCCGTAAGAGGCGACTGAAAGGAAACAAATACGTGTGGTAGATGGTTTAAAGGGCAAGATACCACTCAATGCACTTTTACATGGCAGTCTAGTTCCGTTTGCAATCAT
>CAVMBJ020000286.1:0-12912 GCA_963675895.2 Styela plicata
ACAACTCCATGCACTTAAAATCTTAAACGGAGACTTCCAATAAATAGGCTTGCAAATATTTATTTTCGGAAACAAAACATTGTTTTTTTGCGATATAATGAATGGAATTTATTATCTTGTATTACAGTTTTTTAGTTATTTGTATTTTTGCTAGGAGACAAAGCGAGAATCGGGACCCACCCAAGGTATAGGTGAAAATATTGGGAGTTTTTACTGAAATAATTCAGAATTGCAAAAACCCCTGTTCAGGATTTGGGCCAATTAATAGGGTCATTTTTGGGAATATCTTGGAAAAACGAAAAAGTATTTATTTAGCAATAAAAAAAATAAAATTCAAAAACCCTTAATTATAATACCACTAAAAGTGTTATTGGGGTATAATGGGTCTTTTATTTTCAGGGGCTATATAAATTAACTTTTGAAAAAGGGTTTCTAAAATCAGCATTCCGTTATTTTGGAGATATTCACTTAACAAAATTTGGATGGGTTCGGGAAATTAACTTATAAACAAATAATTTTTTTTTTTTATTTGCCTTTGGGATTTTTACATAAAATCCTTGAAATTATATAATATAATCATCAAATTTTCAGTTTGATTAAAATAACGACCTTTTTTATTTTGGTTCTTATTTTTTATTAGGGTCACTCTCTTTTTGGGAGTTTGGGACCGCCTTGGACAAGGGTCCTTTGTCGCTTATATATCGGGACGTGGTTTAGGTGTCATGTGGAAATTATATATAATCTTTTCCGATTTCGGCTTCAGCCTGCCCAAGTTACCACCACATCCCAGATTAAATGGTGGGCATGGGATTAAACGAGCTGGACTCGTTTAGACTCGAACCTGCGATGCCCAGCATTGATAAACCTATAGGGGGCCCTCGCCTCTTTTGGCCAATTTCAAACGATTTGTGTTGTGTTTGAGAGGGATTATAATTTCTCTAAATCAAGAATAAAAACACTTTTTTGTTTTCTGATTGCCGTCTCTGATTAATCCCATTCGAAAGAAGATGATCTTAACAAATATTATTTTTGCAACAAGGGCTTAGACTATTTTAATTTATTGTTTCACAAAACTTTTGTGAAGTGTATTAACAAGGAAAATTCCCCATATTATTCGCGATTAAGTAATGATTAACTGTACTTGCATGCTAAAAACACAAGCGTTTTATATAATCCAATTATTATTCATTTTTTTTTTTAACAAGATTTTCTAGGAATGAAAAAACATGACAAAAGTAATCCAATAAGTATTATCGATAGTTTTTATTAACCTCGAGCCCCCATAACACCATTTATCTTGATCCAATCAATACTAAAAACAAAGGGTTCGGTGTATAAAATCCATATTTTCAATTTTTTTAAAGGAAACTTGTAGCAATTGCTTTCCAAATCGGTAAATTTTGGTCTAATCAAAACTTTACGCAAATAAAATTTGTACAAATCATTTTTTACCCAACGGTAGTAATTTTATAAATATTAATAAAGTAAATCAATCCTGTGATTTATTTCCGTAAAAAAGATTATATATCTTTTCTATGTACAACCACTTATTATATATAGTAACTGTGGGGGGGGGACACAATATTTGTGGGCAGTAATTTTGTTGTTAATTTTTTCTAGTTAAAGTTGTTTGGCATTATTTAAGTTAAAAAACGCCAGGTTGATTGAGATTTATGGCCAATACATGGGATGTTGATGGAACCGCCCCCCCACCTTCCGGTTTAAGCGTTCCTTTTCACAAAAAAACAACCATATTCCCATATTGGCCAAAAAATGTCAATTTTGAAATTTTTTTTTCAATAAATCCTATAAGTAAAATTACTTGTCAAATACCAGTGATTTTCGTTTGGTGTGCATTTTCTGGTTACTTTAAAGTGTTACTGTTAAAATTTTCTAGTCAAGTTGAAAACATTTCCAAAATTCATATAAAACGCCTTATGTCGGTGAAATACTTGGCCAAGCATAAGGGGGCTGTTTGATGGGAACGACGTGAGTTGGAAAAAAAGGGTAGTAAAGTATTTAATTTTACAGCTACCCCCTTTGGTTTTTGCAAGCATAGATTTTTAGCATTAACTATTTTTTTTTTTTCGTAATTATTTTTACAGTCTCTTTCGCGATACAAGTCAAAAACCCAACACGTTCCTCGGCCATGTATCATGAATAATTTAACCAGCACCCAAATTATGCGAAAGAATGATCGAATGTTAAAAAAAATCGCAAAATTCATATTTTCTTCAGGTTCCAACCAGTCTAATACGTGTTCGAAATTATTTCCATACAATAGTGCTTATTTTGACGACCAATCGCGTTTTCTTTTTACGTCAAATACTATACTTAATCATCCTTTCTTTGTCCAAATTTAGTTTATAATTTAATCCAAATGTATTTGTGGGGTTTTGCTAGGGTATCAGAAGTTTTCCAGTAACAACAGTTTACGATTATTCTCTTTACCCCATTTTCAAATATCGGGCGCGTTCATTGTACGAAAAATAAGTGAAAATGTCAAAACTTTTTTCTGGGAGCTATATATCTATCTATAATCGCCAAATTATATTCTCTGTAGTTTGGCAATAGTATGTTTAGAACGGTAAACAACATTCGCGAAACAGAGAGACTGCTTTGGACAACTAAGTGATATAACAGCTGTTGTTGGGTAATGGTACAACTTGTACGGGAAAACGGCAAAAAGGATTAGTCAGACTTCCTCCTCCTTCGATATTTATTTCAGTTATTTACGTCTGACCCTAGAATCCATACGAAACAAAGATAGTATGAAAACAGTGAGTTAACGAGGGAGAAAATAAAAGAGCATACCAAAGTTGAAAAACAAACCTAAAAATTATTATAAAAAAAAAAAGAAAATAATATTCAAGATCTAATGTCCCCCAAAAAAATTAGGACCAATCCATTGAGAATAATCATGAAATCAAAAAATGAATGAAAACACCATAAAATTTACTTCGTTCCTGTACAGAAAACCTTTCAATGCGGAGACAATTTTTCACTCTGATGTTTAAGTTCCTCTCGTGTGGGGATAGGCATTTAGGTGCTAAACGTTGGGAGGTTCATATATTTTTAGCTTCACATATTTTTATTCGTTTTTCTAGTTGGTTGATAATAAAAAGAAGGGACAGGTTTTCACATCACTCTATAGCATATAAATATGACATGTTTTACCGTTCAGTATTGTATTTTAGATCGTTACTGGCCACATTATTAGTGCCATGATTATTTAGGTCACTACAGGAATGAGCAATATAATGAAAATAGCGTGAGTTGTCTTATTATTACAATCGGAAGAGGGGGACATGAAGAAAATAGAGAAAAACAGAATTTTTAGTCAAAATAAAATATTGGACTTGTGTAAAATGTTGATCGAATCGAAATTTTCTGTAGATTGCGAAAATTGCAGAATTAAAAAACTATCAGTGATTTTGAACGAGCGATTCAAATACGCTTTCCTAATACAAGTCAATACAAGTATTGATGGGGTGAATCTTATACGGAAATCTTCGACGAGGTAAATTTTCAATCACTCATACCTAAAAACAACACGTTTGTCAGGTAGTGATGTTTTGCATTGAGATAGTACCCCAAATAAATAAAAATAATGATGATTGGTGAATAATAAAGAGAAACGCGGTTAATTAGTAATCTTGCAATCTGTGCGGGAGGGGAAGGGGCGTTAATACTAGAAACTGGGAAGAATATTGATTTGGGGGTTTCTTTCTATTTCGATGCATAATTAAAATTTGTATATATTTGTGTAAAAGCACTCATTAATTAAACAAATAATATTCTAAAGTATACACCATTTTACATAACATATTTTGCAATAAATTATACAATTCGTGGCCATAAAATAATGTCTATCGGTCTGAGAACAATGCCACCCCTTTAAAGAGAATTCGGGCTAGAAAAGGAGATTTACCAAAAAATCATTATTTTCACCGTGATCGGGGTCTAATCTCATTGCAATACATCCTTACAGCATTTTTGCCATGGAATGTTCTCTAATAAAGCTTGTATAGCAAGGCTTCTTTAGCTACTTTTTACTAAATTGCTCATATATAATTCCGAACGAGTCACATCATATATGCAATAAAGCTATATGCATCTACCTTCGCTAATTATCTATCAATTATTATAAATATTACTGGGTGAAGTGCGTTCTCAAATTGAAATAATAATCATAGGTCCAATTTCAGACACCCACTGTTAATCACCCAATCCTTCCCTTGTTTCCTTTTTGGGGCCACAGGTGAGAAATACCACGCAGAGAAGGTGATACGACATTCCATGTCATTCCTTTCAATTTTGTTTTTGTTTCCACTTTTTCAATTTCAACTTTCTTTCTTCCTTTTATATTATCTCATTTTATGGTATTTTGTTTTTCATTCTCTATCGTTGTTTACTTAATCATTTTATTTTCATAAGAGTAACTTTTGTGTTTTGTCATCGACGTGGTCTATCATGCCTAACAAAAGATGTTCCTAACATAGAAGTTCCGATTGAGATAACATGGCACTACTTGCTGCCATACTTTCGGGCTTGCTTAGAGCGATAAATATAAAATAATTAAATCCGATTGATCAGGGCTTGGGAGTGGCATGTAAAGGGTCTAGCTACACTGTAACAAAAAATTTCAGTAAAAATCACTGCATTTTGGACTATTAAATTGTATTCGTGCTATTGAAAATAAAACTAAAAAATTAACTTTTTTTGGCCAATTTTATTGGCTATCAAACACCGCATTCTTGGCATAAATCCCATCGACAATTACTGCAATTTTTTTCACAGTGTATAGATATATATATATATATATAGGCTTTCGGCAAAATATAACGATGTTAAGCTGCTTTGCGCCAAATTTTTGTTGAAGAGCTAAGCTAAAGAAGTTTGCGAGAGAAAAATTGAACTGAACGTGCGTTGGACGCAATACAAGAATTCTTAAATTCAAAAAGAATGTACTGCAAAATGAGCATTGAATGAATATTAAATTTTTATTTGCAAAAGGAAAAAATACCCTTATTGAATAAATAAAGTGGTGTGGCAAGGGGCAATAGGTGTGACCGATACAAAACCAAATCACAGTGAGTAAAGTGAATTTCCTTAGGGTGGATTGGAAAAACTGTTGGAAATTGGGTGAAATAAAAATAAATATATTTCGCTATCTTTTATAGCATTAAATGATTCCTAATTTGGGGGACGAATCTGCTTATTCGTGAAGTGATGTGAAGCACCTTTTTATGCATGCTGGAGAAACGTGCTGGATCGTAGAAGAGAAACTGTAAATACTGAAAAGAAAAAAAAAAATCGATTTTACTAAAGGGCCCAGGACACAGCTGAAGTATGTTTGCTTGGGGAAAAACCTATCATATAAAAATCAGAAGTTGTACAAATCTGTAATTATTTTCGGGCGTTCGAATATGTCCGTCTATATATGCAAAATCGATGATAAAAAAAGGGGACTATATTTTTTTTATGTTTACCTTTGTTTTCAATTAATGACTGGAAGGAGTCTATTTCTGTTGTTGGGCATATAACTGTCGATATCATTTTTTCATCATTTCAAAGCAAATATCTGCAGACAAAAAATGACATCATATGTCATATATAAATTTTTTGAAACACTATGGCCCTATGGTCATGCGGAACGTAGTCATTTAATCGCGAAAAAAATAAAATTAAATATGAGTGTTTAATTACTTATCACAAGTTAGCATTTTGCTATAAAGTGAATTAAGAATGAATTAGTTGATGAATTACAAAGATAATAAAACTCATAATGTATTAACCATTTGAAATTTGTCTTGAATATAGTTTTCAAAACAAACATTTTATATTACAGTAAAAAAAAATAATACCTGTTATAGTTTTCTCGAATCTTTGAATATTTTCCGACTTCCACTTTCCGTAAATATCTTCAATAACATTGCTGATCCAAAAATTTTTGAAGTAAGTTTTTTTTTGTCGGAAAAATAAAAAATGTAATAATGTATATGTTGTTTAAAAAAAGTACATTTTTGCAGCACAAATCATCAGTGATTAGTGTTTTGACATATTGGATTTTTGATGAACTATTATTTATATGAATTTCTATGAAATTTACCTGGGACTTTGTTACATTTTCATAATTTTTCATTGATTTCAAAATACCATGCATCGTATCGACAGCAGCAGATGAACCAGTGAAAACAGTCTTCGTGAATTCTGAAATTTCTTCTTCTTTTACCACAACATATTTGCGCTTCGAATGCTTCCACAAATTTCGTTCCAAATCCTTGTTTGCTCTTGAAAAGTTTTCATTCTCAGATTTCGTGGATGTAAACTGGGCATTTATTACAATCTAATTCTTGCTTCTTCATTTCCGTATTCATGTCGTAGACAAATTTCAGATTTAATCCGACTTTGCTAATGAATACAATTTAACTTTCTAAACATGTTTTATAAATAAATCAGCCAATTTAGTTTTCGTTTCTAATAAAAAAGTCTTCATGGATCGTTAAAAAAAATAGAGCTTTTTTTGTGAAATACGAAGCCTAGAAATTAAATATTTTAATAAATAAATATATAACAAACACTCTAACTACTTTTTATCATGTTATCCTTCAATAAAACTGATTACGCACATAAAGAGGTGAAATAAGAATGAAAAACAATGACCTTCTAAACTAAAGCCAAATACTTGAATAATCGAGGAAAAGTAAAACATGAATATTTTGTACTGGAACAATTTACTTAATAAAAGTTTTAGTTTTTTTATATAATTTCAATTTCTTAATCACCAAAACTGCAAACCCTAGATCTCGACTAACGTCTTTCCTCTACTACCCTCTACCAAGAAACGAAATCTACCATCAAACGAATCCTTCGCTTTGTGAGGTTACTTTCTCTTCTATATTTTTTATTTCAGATTTCAAATGTTTCCAGCAGGCACAGTTTCATGAGTATTTTTACAACGAGATCTGATTGCAGGGTATATATATTCAGAGATACGATGATGATACGTTTCTGATTGATACACGATGATGCTATGAAGGAATAAAAAATTAAAAATTTATTTTAACAAGTTGCAGCAGAAAAGTCTATTAAACGACCTCTTTCAAAAACCTATCGAGGTAAGGGTTTGGCATTTGTAACAATAGACAAAACAACTTCGTTTTCATATTACCTTGAAAAGATTTCTGATTTTGAGATGCCTTTCATTTTCCCTGGCTATTTTATATATCGAAATGAAAAAACCAACAGTCAATATTTCATGGAGTATGGTGTAAAATTCAGTTGCAAAAAGAAAATAAAAAGATAAATAACATTAACAACTGCATAATAAAAAATAATTAAAAAGACAAAATCGGGGACAAAATGAGCAATGCTAATATGGTCAAAAAACAGAAAAAACATTTGATCCACTTCAAATTTTTTGGTGACTGGAAAAATATTGATATTAAAGTACATTTGAATTTGGAATTTGAGGAAAATAATGAATAATTTTGCAATATTTCTAATACATGCTGGAGAAACGTGCTGGATGAGACTTTGGTTTGTAAAAGAGACTGTGAATATAATATAAAAACGTTCAATTAAGCGACCAATAATAAGTTACATAGATTTTGTATAGAAAAGACATGTAGTGCATTCAAATATTGACATTTTTTAAACAAAAATTAAAAAGCAGAACAAAATAACAATTTGCACTATAATCTATAATCGCTTTCGTCGATCCAATATTTGTACATCATCGAATTTTTCTAAAGCGTCCGAAATTAACTGCCTGCCTATTGATTAAGCGCTAGTTTTAACAAAGAATAATATGTTTTTTATACAAAAACTTTGTTTTCAATAATTCTAGCGAGACGGTTGTGTCGAGTATATTTCTCTATATTATTTTTTATGTTTTCTTGGTCATCTTTTGGAAACATGCAATTTTGATATATTATATATAAAATTTGTTTGTAAGCACAAGGTTCGTGAAGGGTCATGTGATATATTAAAAAATACTAAATTGTGAATCTCTTTAGGGAAATTATGATTTTTGCATTATTCGCGATTTGCGATTAAGATTATTTTTAAAAAAACCAATTAACATTACAATTTCCCAACTCCTTAACAGCTGTAACAGCTAATTAATACTCCTAATTTGGCAACGTGTTCTCCACTGTGTTAACCCGGTGGATAGGATTTTGGGGAATAAATCCCAAAAGTATTCAAATAGCAACGCCCAAAGCAGATTACCACTAGGTAACAACATGATTTTTTAAAACTGGTATAATGAAAACCTTCAAAATTACCCTCCCAGGGTTAAAAATTGTCCATGAACCTTCTTTGGTGGAGCCTGCGCGCGGTTTTCAAGTTTTATGACTCTGTTTTGTAGTCTTTTTTTTACCTTGATAGTTTTGTTTGCCCTAAATTACATTGAGTATCAGTTTATTATTGTATTTTGTGGGGGTTGGGGGGGGGGGGGGGAGGGGGAGGGTGGGGGGGGGGGGATCTGAGGATACACTTGTTGGGGAAAGATCCACACTAGACGGGAAAGAAACACAACATTTTAAGCATTGACCAATTCGATTGGCCCAATTTTTGCCTAAACGGTATTTAATTTTCAAGATGCATTGACCATAACTGGATGATTTTAGTAGCCAGTTGGGTAGATGGCCTTTTTTGTTATAGGGATCTTATTTCTTCAAACAATCACAGCAAATATGCATGGATATGCACGATGTAAATATAAATATATAACTTTATTTTGCAAAAAGAAATGAAATATAAATAACAGAACTTAATAATTTCATATTAAGAATAATAAAGTAAATAAGAAAAAAAAACTTGGAATAGGTCACAAAATATAAACGGTACAAAGAAGTAGTGTAATCCAGCTGTGAACTTACACTCGACAAAATAGACAATTTCATCATGACTGGAAAAGGAAAAAAAACTATCCACCTCATATTTCCTCTGAACGGATAATATTGATTTCGAATATATATTTGATTGTTTGGAATTTGTGATTTGAAAATAAAAAATTTTGCGATTTTTTAAAACATTAAAAATAACGTTTTTTCTTTATTAGATGATTCAGCTTTTTCGTGAAGTGCTGTAGAGTATTTTTTTAGAAACATGCTGCAGAAACGTGTTGTGAAGAAGATTTGGATCGTGAAGAGCAACTGCAAATATATATGATAAAAAAATGATTTTAGTAAAAATGATCAAGCAGAAACTAAAGTAGATTTGTGTAAGAAAACCATGATGCAGTTTAAAATTTTTTGCTAAAATCTTTTAATTCACCGGCCAAATATTTGTTCATCATTTAATTGATTTTAATTTGATTTTCCGATTACTCACAAACATAAAACCTTTAGGTTAAATGATGAAAAAGGGGTAATGTTTTGTGTTTTATACTGACCTTTGTTTTCAATATTGACTGAAGGGAGACGGTGCTGTCGAGCATAAAATTGTTGATAACATTTTTTGAATTGAATTCTTCATTCCTGGGGAAGAAATCTGAAAAAAAAAATATTATCCGTATTATATATTAATTTTTGGAGGCACTTATGATCAAATTACTTAATCGCGATAAATGGAAAATATGAATTTTTATTACGTTTCAGGAGTTTTCATGTTGTTATACAATGTATCCCAAGTAAGTAAAAATATTAGGAAAAAAGTCAAATACCTGAAATATTTTGAAAAAATATATTACATTTTCCCTGGAATTCAGAGCGTAACGTTTGTGAAAAATGTTAATCTTGAATATTTCAAAACAAAAAATTTTTTTTGAGGGGGCGTTGTAAATAATTAAATAATAAAATGTACCTAAATTGCTTTCCAGAATTTTCAAAAATCTCCGACATCCATTTCCCCGTAAATGTTTTTATATTTACATGTTGATCCAAATTACTTTTGAACTGTAATTTTTCGGCCTGAAAATAAAAAAAAATATTTAATGTGATGATTATTTAAATAGGGCGTTTTTTTTTTTGGTTTAAAAAATAATTACTTTTGCACTTGAGGGTGCAAAATCAGGGGAATAAATGTTTGGCATGGTTGGAAATTGTATCAATGGCAATTCATCCAATTCATTACGTTACATACTCTAACGGTATTTTCTCTGATTTCTTTCTATTTCAATTAATTTTTTTGCGGAATTTACCTTAGGGACTTTGTTACATTTTCATACTTTTTCATTGATTTCAAAATGAAATGCGTTTGTATCAACAGCAGAAGAACCAGCGAAACAAATTTCATAAAAATTTTGAAATTTCTTTTTTTTTAACACAACGTATTTGTGGCTCCAAATGCTTCCATAATTTCGTTCCAAATCCTTGTTGCTTGAAAAAATGCTCTGTTTTTACATTTCGTTGAATGCAAAAACTGGGCAGTTGTTACATTCTAATTCTTGCTTGTTAATATTCATGTTCAATGTGAAGACAAATTTCAGATTTTAAAACAGTGATTAGAAATGTTTAAAAGGGTCATTAGGAGATAAGCATTTTTATGGTCAACTGATAAGATAAAAATAATTTTATTAAAAACCACCTCATTGATCATATATAATAATACTATAATACTTTTATCCTGTTATCATCATAAAATGATAATGGCAGATAACTGAAATTAGTGTCCATAATCAGAAAAATTGAATTGATAAAAAAACTAACAACAATGTCTTGTTTCACTACGAATTATTTTCAAAACTCGAAACAACTACACAAACTAAAGCATTCTGAATATTTTGCATTGTGAAAAACAATTTTTAACTACTGAACATTTTATTTTTTCATATGTAATTTCGGGTTCTCTCAATCCTTAATAACTACAAACCCTAAGGCTAGTTCTCGACTAACCAAGAACGTATCGTAGGGTTTTTTATAGCGGAATTACAACCAACTGTATTTTAAGGGTATCAACACCGAATATATTATTTGTATTATAAAACTGTATAATGGACCCCCTCAAACACAATTAAAAATATTTCCTAACTATTGAAAACATATACATCCGACTATTGATTCTCACATCCTGCTCCAGTGACAACGTTTTCATTATTCTCTAAAATTTTTGATTGGGCCACAAAAAAAGCGACTTCCCCAATTTATTTCGAGGCCAAGCTATCGACGCATCATGCGAGCACGTAAACATGTCGCTATCCTCAATGAGAGATGGAAATGTTGTGAACTAAACGTTTTCATTATCCTCTAAAATTAGATTGGGCACAAAAAATGCGACCTCCCAAATATTTCGAGGCCAAGCTATCGATCCATCATGCGAACACGTAAGCATGTCGCTATCCCCAATGAGAGATGGAAATGTTGTGAACTCGAGACTTTCCTTCACAATTTATCGTACAACAGCTAATTAATGCTAATGATTTGCATTTAGGAAATATTTGTCCCTGATAAAAAGCACCAAACCAGTTTTTAATTCCGAAAATTATGTTATTCATATATTCGGAGGCTCGGCCTGACCTGCTAAAAAGTAACACTGCAAGCAAAAACAGTTCATATATATATGTTGTAAACTGATATGCACCTGCCTTTTCTAATTACCTCTCAGGTAAAAAAAAAATCGGTGTGAAGTGTGTCCTCTATGTAAGACAACAATCCGATGCAATTCCAAACATCCGACGTTCAGCACCCAATGCTTCCGTCTATCCACGCGTAGAATTTTGTTAGCAGCTATTACCGCAGTGTTGGAATCTTGTTTTCAATATTTTTTCCATATGCAACTTCGTTTATTGAGTTTTCATAAAAATAAGTCAAAACCCAAAAATAAAGCAAAAATATTTCGATAATCATTTTTTCTCGTTCCACTTGTTTTAGGGTAATAAATTGCTGTTTGAAATTGATTCAATCTTGTGATATCATCTGGTAAGATCTGAAAAAAATGATAACTGATTTGAATTTAATTAACAGAACAGCTTGCAGCCACAATATTACCCACGATCTCCAGGAGGTTCAAGATAAAAAAGAGAGGTTGGATGGCAGTGTCTCACAGTTGCTTCAGAAGCCTTTCAACGATTGATAGCGATTGTTATTTTAAAACAAATAATGGTTTTTTATACTTTGAATATATCCAGATTGTGTACGATGGACATTTAATGTGATGAAGTGTGGATTATATACCTTATGTCCACTATGTAATTGCAACTTGCCATTTGGTTTTTAAGAGGAGTGGAAAGGCGGATCCAAATCAAAGCAACCTAATATTTTGTTTTATATCAGAATGTTCCGTTTACCTATGGGTCATTCCATGCGGATTTCAAACAAAAATTAAAATAAAAAATGTCAACCCATACTCCCTAGATATGGCGATAATCCGATCTGGAAATGTTTGAAACATTTTTTATCACAGAACAAAAAAAGTATCGACAACTGATATTGTCTCCACAGATATCGGTGTGTTCGGAAAAAACGATATGTTTATAATGTTTAAATTTTGTTGAAAAATTGGTAGTTCTCAACCATCATCCTTGAAAATGCTATCTGAACTGAACCATTCTTTCTACTGATTTTCGGCGTTTAAAATTTTTCAGAATAATAATATTTTACTTGAACTCAGGGGGACTTAGTTACAAAAAGTATACCATGTCCCTGAACACTGCAAAACGAAGCGAAAACGCAATTCAGCGAAATATGCAATTCAGTAGTCCTTCTTAACCAAAATACTGCTCGGGACAATAACCACAACCCCCTGATTCGCACCACTTCAAAGCGAAACGATAAACTTTTCTAATGTAGATTCATGCTTGGCCCTTATGTTGACCACATCTTTATGCTCTAGTCAGCAAACCTTGGAAAAAAAACGGGTTTTCAAAGATTCAGAGTGTATATTATCAACACCAGATGAGAAGAAAGAAAAATTACCAATCATGACTGATGCTAAAATTATAATAAAAAGTCTGGATCCTTTCTC
>CAVMBJ020000287.1:0-12637 GCA_963675895.2 Styela plicata
TTTATAACAAACAGCAAGCAGTGTACTGATAATTCAACGTCAAGGGAACTTCAACCAAAAGTTCAAACAATTGCGATAATTAAGAGTAATATTTTATGCTAAACCCCACTCTATTTTTAGTAGTAACTTGATAAACCTTCCGAATTTTCGAAAATTTTTGCGTGATATTACCACAAATTTCAGCAGACCGTTAGAATTCCCCACATATATATATTTTATCGAAGTCTAATATGTTTTTCTACTGTGAGTGTTCATGTATTGATACAGCGACTGTCTGAATCAAATTCTTAGAGAAAAATTAGCTAGTTTTCAAACTGTTCTGTTTGTCTTGTAGTTGATTTTAAGTAGGCTACTTTTTAGAATGTAAATGCGACCTTTACTTTTGATGCATTCTTCAGATTAAGAAAGAACGAGAAAGAAACTACTAAAAAACTTTGTGTTTCAGTTTTCTATTGCTCTTTAGGTAGTTAGTTAAATTGGTTGCAAAATTTAAGCAATGAGACGCACTGGATACAATGGGAAAAGAATTTGTACATTTTGGGGAAAAAGGATATTTGCTATTATCAGACTATTTGCAAGCTAACTCTGAAATGCTTCCAAAATTTTGAAGATGTTTTACGCAATCTTACCCACAATATGCAGGCAAATAATAAAATCTATAAATATAATTCAAAACATCTTATCTGTTTTGCCCAAAGTAGGCAATTTTTTGAAAAAAATCCAGAAATGTTTTATTTGTCTAATAACAGATTTGAGAATTTAGCGTACTTTTTTCAAAGAGTGTAAACGTGACAATTCTTTAACTGCAGTATTCACAATATAAAGCATAAACTCCCAACGGATTTTCATTAAATTTTTCTGAATGTCCACCAGACAAGTTAGACTCCACATATACAATATCGAAGTCTAATGTTTTTCTACAGTGAGTGTTCATATTTAAGTGAGTCTACTTTTTAGAAATGTAAATGCGACCTTTACGTTTGATGCATTCTTCAGATTAAGAAAGAGCAGAAAGAAACTACTAAAAAACTTCTTGCTTTTAGTTTTCCTATTGGTCTTCACGTTAGTTAGTTAAATTAGGTTGCAAAATTTAAGCAAAGAAGCCTGGAACAATAGGAAATATTGTAAATATTAAGGAAAGGATTTGCTTATCAGACTATTTGCAAGCTAACTCTAAAAACCTACCAAAATTTTGAAGATTTTACAGTCTTACCCACAATATGCAGGCAAATAAAATCTATAAATACTAATTCAAAACAATTATCTGTTTTGCCAAAAAGGCAATTTTTGAAAAAAAATCAGAAATGTTCAATTTGTCTAACAGTATTTGAGATAGCGTATTTTTCAAGACTGTAAAAGTGACAATTTTTTTAACTGGCAATATTCACAATATAAGCTATAACTCCCAACCGGATTTTCATTAAATTTTTCTGATATGTCTGCCAGTTTATAACAAACAACAGAGAAACACTGTATAATATTCAAGTCACGGGGAACTTTTCAACAAAATTCAACCAATTTCGATATTTAAAGTAAATATTTTATGCTAACGCCAACTTATTTTTAATTTTAACTCCGATTAACCTTCCCGAATTTGGCGAAGATTTTTGCGTGAATTACCACAACATTCAGGCAAAGTTAGAATCCCATCATATAGAATATCGAAGTCTAATGGTTTTTCTAAAGTGAGTGTTCATACTTGACGGAGCGACTCTGAACCAAAACTCAGGGTAGAGAAAAATAAGTTAGTTTTTTTTTAAATCTGCTCTGTTGGTGATGGTTGTTGAAATATTTTATGTAGGATACTCTTAGAATGTAAATGCTACCTTTACCTTTTTGATGCAAGTTCTCTCCGATTATGTTGAGATGCAGAAAGAAAATCTTCTAAAATACTTTTGATTTCATATTTTCTAATTGGTCTTTAGGTAAGTTAGTTAAATAGTGGTTGCAAAATTTAAGCGAAGACCCCTGGAAACAGAATAGGAAATATTGGAAAATTTACAGCGAATGGGATAATGATTATCAGGAACATATTTGCAAGCCGGAACTCTGAAATCGCTTTCTGCCAATTTTGAAAGATTTTATCATTTTTACCACAAAATGCAGGCTAAATAAAATCTTATATAAATATACTTCAAAACTTTTTATCTGTGTTTGCCAAAAAGGCAATTTTTTGAAAAAAATTCAGAAATGTTTAATTTGTCTATCAGATTTGGGATTAGCGTAGATTTTTCAAGAGTAGTCAATGACCTTTTCAATTTGTGACAAGTTTTTTAACCGCAATATTCACACATATATGCTATAACTCCCAACCGGATTTTCATTAAATTTTTTCTGAATGTCCTACCAGTTTAAAACAAACAGCAAGCAGACTGTTACTGATATTCAAGTCAAGGGAACTTCAACAAAATTCAACTCCGATAAACCTTCCCAAATTTCGAAGATTTTTGCAGTTGTGGTGAATCTTACCACAACATTCAGACAGTTACGAATCCAACAGTTATATAATATCGAAGTTTAATGTTTTTCTCTAGCAGTGAGTGTTCATTTGACAGCGACTCTGAATCAACTCATAGAGAAAAATTAGTTAGTTCATTTTAACAGTAGGTACTTGTTAGATTTGTAAATGCGACCTTTCTCTCTGAAGCATTCATCAGATTTAGAAAGAACAGAAAGAACTACTAAAACTTATTGCTCTTCAGTTTTCTTCTTGGATCTTAGGTAGTTAGTTAAATTGATTGCAACAATTAAGCAAAGACGCCTAGAACCAAATAAGGAAATATGATAAATATCTGAGGAAACGGTATATAGCTTAGATATTTGCAAAGTTAACTCTGAAAACCTTTCACAAATTTTGACAGATTTTACATCATACTACAATATATGCAAATTAAATCTAAAATCTAAGCAAAAGAACAAAGGCATTATCTGTTTTTGCCAATAAGAAAATTCATTGAAATAGAAAACAAATTTTTAATGTTCTAAGATTTGTAGATATCTTATTCTTTCAATATATTACCAATTCCAAAATTTTTTTAATCACCATACTCATAATCAACTATTATACTAAAACCAAACCAACGATCCACCATTAAATTTTTGTCGTAATTCCTACAATTTCTATACAATCAGCAATCACGTAACTACCTATTCCCTTCCCCTAAAATTTCATACAAAATTTCAACCACTTTTCGTATTCAATTAAAAAATAATTTATCTACACCCAACTTAGTTTTTAAGTTTACTCCGCCAAACCTATACAAAATATTCCGAAGATTTAGATCTTGTGAATTACCACAACATCTCTGACCAGTTAAGGATCCACCATATATAATTACTCGAAGTTTTAAATGTTTTTTTCTACTGTGATGTATTAAGATTGACAGCAGACTCTGAATATACAAACTTCATAGAAGAAATTATTATTTAAACTGTTCATGTTTCCTGTATTTATTTTAAGTACGGCTACTTCTTGTTAGAATGCAAATGCGACCCCCTTCATACCTTTTGGAATTATTGCATTACATAGCTTAAAGAAAGGACAGACAAGAAACTACTAAAAAATACTCTGCTTTCTATTTTCTATATTGTCTTTAATGGTAGTTAGTTGGATATTGGGTTGTTAAAAATATTACGCAAACTACGCCCCATAGACACATATAAGAAATAATGTAAATATTAAGGAAAAGGGATATGCTTATCAGGACTATTGCAAGCTAACTCTGAAAACCTCTTCACACATTTTGAAGGATTTTACACGTCTTTACACAAAAAGCAGGGCAAATACTCAATCTATAAAGTGAGGAATTCCAAATAGTAACATTTCAATGTTTTGCCCCCCCCCCAAAAAAAAAAAAAGTCAATTTTTATTGAAAAAAATCGCAGAAATGGTATTTATTATTTGTCTAACAGATTGGAGATTAGGTAATTTTTCAAGAGTTGTAGAATGTGACAAATTTTTTAACAATCGCAATACACAATATATAAGCTATACGAACACGGCCTGAGCTCGATTATTCATTCTAATTTTTCTGAATGTCCACAGTTTATAACATCAGAGCAAGCACTTGTACTGATATTCAAGTCAAGGATTTTCAACAAAATTCAATTACACGACTCTAAATCAAAACTGATAATTAAAGAAATAAGTCTTATGCGTATCCCAAACTATGTTATTAAGTTATACTTCGAATATTACTTTCTTAGACATGTAAAGTGCGAACCTTTTACCTTTGCGTGTCGAAACCACAAAAATGTCAGACAGTTAGCAATATCACATATTATTTATCGACAGTTTAAGTTCTATTTCTATGTGAGTTACTCTTATTAGGACAGCGACTCTCTGAATATGAACTCTTAGACGACAAAATTGAAACTTAGTTTTTCAATACTGTTCTGTTTGTCTTAGGTGATATTTAAGTAGCTACTCTTGCTACGTGATGGTAAAAGCGACTTTTACTTTTGATGCATTCTTCAGACTTACCACATATAAGCAGCAAAGAAAGTTACTAAAAATATTAATTCAAAATTTTCAGTTTTTCTAGTGGTCAAGAATAGGGGCGGAGAGTTAGTTGCGAGAATTGTTCCTAGCAAAAATTTAGATTGTCAATGACGCACTGGAACTAGATGGAAATAGTTAAAATACATTTTGGGGGAAAGGAATATTGTCAATATATCAGCTACTAACTCTCATGCAAGCTAACTCTGACCTCAATTTTTCCTGAAATGTTTGCAAGTTTGTAACAGTCAGCTATACTGTACCAAATCATGCAGGCAAATATAAATCCTATAAATATAATTCAAAACATTTATCTGATTTGCAAAAAGGCAGATTTTATTTTGAAAAAAAACTCCTGAAATGTTTAACTTGTTCTAACCGATTTGAGAACTAGCTGATAGATTTTTCATTAAGAGTGCCTACAACAGTGGAATTTCTATTAAAATCTGCAGTAGATTCACATGTAGTCAGCTTTAAACTCCAACCGGATTTTGCTCACTGTAGGGGTCAATATTTTTGTGACATGTTCACCAGACTGAATAGAATCCTTAAGAATATTATTATATCGAACTTCTAATGAATTTTTACAGTAAGTGTTATATGTAAGGTAGGTTGTGGGGGGCTGACTTTGTAAGAAGTGTAAATGTGCGACCTGTTACTTGTTAGTGCATGAGTTATTCTTCACGTATTAAGAACGAGCAGAATAAAACTACTACTAAAAACTTTGCTTATTAGTTTTCTATTGGTCCTTACTGTCAGTTAGTTCAAAATTTGTTTGCAAAATTTAAGCAAAGACGCCTCTTGAACAATAGGAAATATTGTAAATATTAGGAAAGTAATATCCGCTCTTATCCCAGCTACTATTTGCAAGACTAACCTAAAACTCTACCAAAATTATTGAAGAGATTTTAGCTAGTCCTTGTCCACAATATGCAGGCAAATAAAATCTGATAGATAATATAATTCAAAACATTTAATGCTCGTTTTGTCCAATAAAGGACATTTTTTGATAAAAAAATCCACAGAAATGTTCTCAATTGTCTAACAGAATTTTAGATTTGCACGATTTTTCAAGAGTGTAAAAAGTGACTTTGTTTTTAACTGCAATATTCACAATATCATAAGCTACTAAACTCCTCCAACCACGATTTTCATTAAATTTTTCTGAATGTCTGCCTATGTTTACTAGACAAACGAGCAAACACTGTACTAATATTCAAGTTCTAATTTTTTTCTAACAGAAAATGTCAACAATTTCGGATAGCGATTAAGAATCATACTCATTTGAAAAAATCAGTTAGTTTTTTTAAGTTTACTCCGATAACCTTCCCACAATTTCAATAGATCGCTTAATTCGTGAATTACCACAACATTAGACAGTTAAATCCACCTATACTATATATATCGATAAGTTTATGGGTTTTTTACAGGTGATGTGTTCATATTGACAGCGAAACTCTGAATCAAAACTCATAGAGAAGAACAATTAGTTAGTTCATTTTAAGTATGGCTACTTTATTAAGAATGTAATGCGACCTACTACTTTTGAAGCATAAAAAATATTGTAGATTAAGAAATGATATCTAGAAAAAAACTATGCTTTTAAAAAATTTGCTTTCAGTTTTCTATTGGTCTTTAAACCACAATAGTAAATGGGTTGCAAAATTTAGCAAGACAGCCCTTTAGAACTAATAAGAATTAATCCTAACAATTGAGGAAAAGCAGGATAAGCTTATCCTGACTAATTTGCTCTTTAACTCTCGATTGTCCATCACAATTTTGAAGATTTTTAAAATTGTGTGACCACAAAATGCAAGCGAACCCCTAAAATCAATAATAAATAGTATATTAAAACATTTATCTGTTTGCCAAAAAGGCAATTTTTGAAAAAAAGTTTCAGGAAATGTTTAATTTGCTCTAACAGATTTGTAGATAGCGTTATTTTTCTAGAGTGTCAATGTGAACAATTTCTTAAACCGCAATTCAAATATAGGTATAACTCCCCCAAATATTAATTCATTCAATTAATCTGACTTTGCCAAAAATCATATTATTTGACAAAAATCCAAATGCTCTACTTTATTTTCTAGTAAGACTTGAATAGCGTATTATTTTCAAACAGTGTCGAAATTCATGACGGATTTCTTATATGTGATATCCCAGTAGTTTCTTAATGTTAGAGCTAAAACACCCCAACCCGACATTTCAATAAGAATGTAGCTGTCGTAATACCACAAAAATCAAACAGTCATAATTCCACAATATATATTTCTATCGAATTCTAATATTTGTTCTACTGCTGAGTAGTTTTTCATATTCGACAGCGACTCTGAATCAAATTCTAGAGAAAAAAAATTAGCTAGTTTTCAAAATGTTCTGTTTGTCTTAGTTGATTTTAAGTAGGCTACTTTTTAGAATGTAAATGCGACCTTTTACTTTTGATGCATTCTTCAGATTAAGAAAGAACAGTAAAGAAACTACTAAAAAAACTTTGTTTTTTCAGTTTTCTATTGCTCTTTAGGTAGTCTAGTTAAATTGGTTGCAAAATTTAAGCAATGACGCACTGGAACAATGGGAAATATTGTACATTTTGGGGAAAGGGATATGCCTTATCAGACTATTTGCAAGCTAACTCTGAAACCTTTCAATAATTTTGAAGATGTTACAATCTTACCACAATATGCAGGCAAAATAAAAATCTTTAAAGATTATAATTGTCTTAAACATTTATCTGTTTTTGCCAAAGAGGCAATTTTTTGAAAAAAAATCCAGAAATGTTTTAATTTGTCTATAAACAGATTTGAGATAGCGTATTTTTCAAGAGTGTAAAACGTGACAATTTCTTTAACTGCAGTATTCACAATGATAAGGCATAAATCTCCCTAACCGGATTTTCATTAAATTTTTCTGAATGTCCCACCAGACAGTTAGAATCCACATATACAATATCGAAGTCTAATGTTTTTCTAGAGTGAGTGTTCGAATATTAAGATAGTAGTCTACTTTTTAGAATGTAAATGCGACCTTTACTTTTGATGCATTCTTCGAGATTAAGAAAGAGCAGAAAGAAAACTACTAAAAAAACTTTGCATTTTAGTTTTTATTGGTCTTCACGTAGTTAGTTAAATTGGATTGCAAAATTTAAGCAAAGAAGCCCTGGAACAATAGGAAATATTTGTAAATATTAAGGAAAGGATATGCTTATCAGACTATTTGCAAGCTAACTCTAAAAACCTACCAAAAAATTTTGAAGATTTTACAGTCTTACCACAATATGCAGGCAAATAAAATCTATAAATATTAATGTCAAAACATTTATCTGTTTTTGCCAAAAAGCGCTCAATTTTTTGAAAAAAAAATCAAGAAAATGTTCAATTTGTCTAACAGATTTGAGTATAGCGTATTTTTCAAGACTGTAAAAGTGACGCAATTTTTTTTAACTTGCAATATTCACAATAATAAGCTATAACTCCCAACCAGGGATTTTCAGCTGTGTAAATTTTTCTGAATGTCTTGCCAGTTTATAACAAACAGCTAAAACACTGTACTAATATATTCGAAGCCCCCCCCCCCCCCCGAAGTCACGGAGACTTCAACAAAATATTCAAACAATTTCGATATTTAAAGAAATATTTTATGCTTACCCATTAATATTTTTTCAATTTAAACTCCGAAAACCTTCCCAGAATTTCGAAGATGTTTTGCCTGTGAATTACCACAACATTCAGAAAGTTCTAATCGGCACATATATAATATCGAAGTCTAATGTTTTTCTACAGTGAGATCGTTCTATAGTGACAGCGACTCTGAATCCAAACTCATAGAGAAAAATAAGTTAGTCTTTTAAACTGCTCTGTTGGTCTTAGTTGAATTTATGTAGGCTACTTGCTTAGAATGTAAATGCTACCTGATTACCTTTGATGCAATTCTTCAGATTAAGAGATGAGCAGAAAGAAACTACGTAAAAATACTTTTGCTTTCAATTTTCTATTGGTCTTAGGTAGTTAGATTAAATTGGTTGACAAAATTTAAGCGAAGACGCCCTGGAAACAATCAGGAAATATTGTAAAAATTTAAGGAAAGAGATAATGCTTATTCAGACTATTTGCAAGCAAACTCTGAAAACCTTGTTCACAATTCTGATCGATATGTTACATCTCTTACCACTCAAATTGCAGGCAAAAAATACGATCTTTAAATTATAATTCAATTCATTTATCTGTTTCTGAGCAAAACAAATAGGCTAATTTTTTGTAGAAAAACAGATTTAGAAAGGTTTAAATTGGTCTAACTGTATTTGAGATAGCGTTATTTTTCAAAGAGTGTAAATGTGACCATTTTTGTTAACTGCCAAGATTCCCATTAATGAGCTAATGAAAAATCCCAACCGAAATTTTCATATTAAATTTTTCTGAATCGTCGCCAAGAAAGTTAGATTATAAACATTATTAGAATATCGAACTTTAATGGTTTTATCAACATGTGACGCGGGTGCATCATTGGGACAGTACTCTAGAGTTCAAAACTTTTGAGAGCAAAATCAGTTATGTTTCGAAAACTGTTCTGCCTGTTGTCTTAGTTGATTGTTTAAAGTAGGTCTACTTTTTAGAGAATTTAAATGCGACTCTTGATTCTTGATTGCTCATTCTTTCAGATAAGAAAGAGCCGGGAAAGGAACTACGATAAGAAAACTTTGAGCTGTTTTAGAGTTTTATTCTATTTGGCTCGTTTGGATAGTTAGTTAAATTGGTTGCAAATAATTTAAAGCAAGATTTAAATGATGCACGTGGGTACAATTGGAGAATGATTGTAGATCTATTAGGGAGGGTAAGTGATTAGCTATGTCAGACTATTTGCAAGCTAAAAGATCTTTGAGAAAAACCTTCCTCAAAATCTTTGAAGATTTTACAGTACTCTACCCTAGAATAGTGCAGGCAAATAACTAATCTATAAATATAATTCAAAAACATTTTATCGTCTTTGCCCAAAATAGCAAATTTTTTGAAAAAAAATCACTGAACATGTTTAATTTTGTCTAAGAGGTGTGTTGAGAGATATACGCGTCATTTTTCAGAGATGTTGTATGAAAAGTGAAAATTTTTTTAACTGCAATATTCGACTAATTAGTAAGCTATAACTTCCAACTGGATTTTCATTGTTAAATTTTTCTGAATGATCGCGCATTGTTATAACAATTCTACGATTGCACTAGTATCTAATATTCTAAGGTCAAGGAACTTCTTCATTATTAATCTATTTCGCTTTGAATTAAAGAAATAATTTTTTGCCTTTTTCACATGTTTTTAAGTTAAACTGCCCGGAACAAACCTTCCCGTGTTTCAAAGTTTATGCGTGAATAACCTACCACACATTCAAGACAGTTATTTGAATCCAGTTTTTTATTGACTTAGTGTTTTCTTTATTTACATAGTGAAGTTTTCTTTTTGACAGCGACTCTTTTTCAACACTCACAGAGAAAATTTTAGTTAGTTTATTTTAAGTAGGCTAATTTTTTTAGTAGATTTAAATGCGACCTTTACTTTTCAAACAATTTTCAGATAGATAAAGAAAAGATATTTTATGCGCTAACTCCAACTATTGCTTTCGTCTTAACTCGAAAACCTTCCCGAATTAGTCAAAGTATTTTTGCGTGAATTTAACCTACGCACATTCTGTACAGTTAGAAAATATTGTATATATTAAATGATCGAATATTGTTACTTTTCGCACATGTACCGCCCTCCGCTGCAAGCTACTCTGTGAAGGACCTTAGTCAGTTTTAGAAGATTTTACAGTCTTCCCACGAATATGCAGGCGTAATAAGATCCTATATACCAAAATTAATTCCAAATTATTTTAGTTGATCTTGCACAAAAGGGCACATATTTTTTTAATTAATGCTAGAAATGTTCGACCTGTTCTACAGTTTTGCAGATAGTCGTTAAGATTGATGAATGTTAAAGAAAGAAACTTTCTAAAAAACTTTGCTCACAGTTTTTCTTATAATCCCAACCGGGATAGTTAGTTAACTTGGGATTGCTGGAAGATTTAGCAAAGGCCCGGAACAATAAGATAAATGTATTTGTATATTTTATTGAACTGATTTTGTTTACAAAACTATTTGCATGCTAAAACTCTGAAAACCTTGCCCGTAATTTTTGAAGATTTTTTACGTGTCTTATACCAAACAATTTGACAGGGCGAATCCACATTATGGATTAATTATAGAAGTATCAATGTTTTTCTAAAACGATTTTTCATGTTGATTGCCCAAAAGGCAATTTTTTAAAAAAAAAGTCAAGAAAATAGTTCAAATTTGTCTAGAACAGATTTGAGAAGTGCGTATTTTTCAAGATGTAAAAGTGTGTGTCGAATTTTTGTCAACTGCAAATATTCACAATATAAACTATAAGACTTCCCATCCGGATTTTTATTAAATTGAGATTCTGAATGTCTGCCAGTTTATAAAAACAGCAAGCACATGTACTATTCAGCAAAGATCTTCAACAAAACTATTTTTAAGTTAACTCCGAATAAACGCGTCCGAGATTTCGAAGATTTTTTGCGTGAATTACCAACAAAATTCAGGAAAGTTAGGAGTAATCCAAAAAGGCAATTTTTTGAAAAAAATCCGAAAATGTTTAATTTGTCTAACAGATTTGAGATAGCGTATTTTTCAAGAGTGTAAAACTGACAATTTCTTTAACTGCAGTATTCACAATATAAGCTGAAACTCCCAACGGATTTTCATTAAGTTTTTCTGAATGTCCACCAGACAGTTAGAATCCACATATACAATATCGAAGTCTAATGTTTTTCTACAGTGAGTGTTCATATTAAGTAGTCTACTTTTTAGAATGTAAATGCGACCTTTACTTTTGATGCATTCTTCAGATTAAGAAAGAGCAGAAAGAAACTACTAAAAAAGTTTGCTTTTAGTTGTCTATTGGTCTTCACGTAGTTAGTTAATTGGTTGCAAAATTTAAGCAAAGACGCCCTGGAACAATAGGTAATATTGTAAATATTAAGGAAAGGATATGCTTATCAGACTATTTGCAAGCTAACTCTAAAAACCTACCAAAATTTTGAAGATTTTACAGTCTTACCACAATATGCAGGCAAATAAAATCTATAAATATAATTCAAAACATTTATCTGTTTTGCCAAAAAGGCAATTGTTTGAAAAAAATCAAGAAATGTTCAATTTGTCTAACAGATTTGAGATAGCGTATTTTTCAAGAGTGTAAAAGTGACAATTTTTTTAACTGCAATATTCACAATATAAACTATAACTCCCAACCGGATTTTTATCAAATTTTTCTGAATGTCTGCCAGTTTATAACAAACAGCAAGCACTGTACTAATCAAGTCAACGATCTTCAACAAAATTCAACAATTTCGATATTTAAAGAAATATTTTATGTTAACCCAACTATTTTTAAGTTAACTCCGAAAACCTTCCCGAATTTCGAAGATTTTTGCGTGAATTACCACAACATTCAGACAGTTAGAATCCACATATATAATTATCGAAGTCTAATGTTTTTCTACTGTGAGTGTTCATATTGATAGCGACTCTGAATCAAACTCTCAGAGAAAAATTAGTTAGTTTTCAAACTGTTCTGTTTGTCTTTGTTGATCTTAAGTAGGCTACTTTTTAGAATGTAAATGCGAACTTTACTTTTGATGCATTCTTCAGATTAAGAAAGAGCAGAAAGAAACTACTAACAAACTTTGTTTTCAGTTTTCTATTGGTCTTTAGGTAGTTAGTTAAATTGGTTGCAAAATTTAAGCAATGACGCACTGGAACAATGGGAAATATTGTACATTTTGGGGAAAGGATATGCTTATCAGACTATTTGCAAGCTAACTCTGAAAACCTTCCAAAATTTTGAAGATGTTACAGTCTTACCACAATATGCAGGCAAATAAAATCTATAAATATAATGCAAAACATTTATCTGTTTTGCCAAAAAGGCAATTTTTGAAAAAATCCAGAAATGTTTTAATTTGTCTAACAGATTTGAGATAGCGTATTTTTCAAGAGTGTAAAAGTGACAATTTCTTTAACTGCAGTATTCACAATATAAGCTAAAACTCCCAACCGGATTTTCATTAAATTTTTCTGAATGTCCACCA
>CAVMBJ020000288.1:0-12624 GCA_963675895.2 Styela plicata
TACGGTACGAAATTTTAAATCGTAAAATTCGAAACCAGCAAAATAATTTCGTTACCAAACTTCGGTACAGTACCTTTGTCAAAAATTTTCCCGTACCGTACCGTACGATATTATTTTTTTCGTACATCAAATTTCGTACCGAAACTTCGTACCAGTACGATATTAAGTTCGATTATATATTTTCCATTTATCGTACTAAATTTCGTACGAGTACGAAATCAGGTACGATTACGCTGGGCAGCGATTTCGTACCTTACCAACTACCAATGTCCAAATTCCAGCCTTATTTGTAAGATCTGGGCCACCGCAAGAAATCCGTCACCAACATTCATTACATCAATAAGTGATGCAGTTTTATGCTATCTGGTTTAAAATCCAGCACAGTAAAACATGGACATAACTAAGCATATGTCCACCCCCAATATCATTGTTCACATTGCGCATAATAAGAGAATGGTAGACCGGTGGTGATAAATAGTTGGGGGGATGAGCACAGTTTTCGCGAAAAAATCTGACATGAAGCAATTATTTAGCATATTAGCAGCATTGTGTCGTCACAAAGAAATTCTCTCTCGACAAAAAGAATGTTCGTTGTGCACCACACATGAGTTTTGGAGTGCGCGGTCTAATTTCCGAAAGGCATGGTTACAAGAACATTGTCATTGTACATTTGTGCAAATCTGGTTATTTTCTGGTGCAATTCACGTTCTCTTCGCATTATTGAATAATGCTATTTAATTTTTTAATACAGCAGCAGACGTATTCCCGACATGCCCTCGTTGTTACTATATCGTCGACTTGGCTATTTTGCTTTACTCAATATATCTTCTAATTAAGATGAGCATCATCTAACACTCGACTCAAAACAGCCTAAATTTATCTTTATATTCTGATGTTTCTGCTCTGATAATATACTTCTGGTGGGGGGGGGGGGGGGGGGGGGGGGGGTCAAGAGTACAAACAAATCGTTAGCGGTGGTTACTGGTTAACTTAGTTGCATAGTTGTGAGGGCGGAGAGAGTTTTTAATTTAATTTTCATAAAATTTTCGCGCAAAACTGCATTGCGCAATATTTTTCCCTGATTAATTTTGTATATTTCATAGCATTTAAAGTGAGAATTGTTTATTCAATTTTTTACAAAAATTTCAGCGGGCTTCCGGCGCTTAGGTACATATTTTCTGTCTTGGTAAGTGTTTATTTCACTCTTAAAAACTTGTATTTTTGTTTCGTTCTCAATATAATTTTGCGCGGCTCCGGCAATCTTTTTGTGAATTTGAAAAGCCTAATTTGTTTGCGTGTTGGAAAAAAATGTTTGTCCCCTAAATTTTTTTCTGGATCCGCCACTGTAGTTGGCATATTCGGTCGGTCAGTGCTTCCTAACGCCACTGTGAATTTTGAATAAAAAGCCGGTCAAAGCACATCGGCGATGCTAACGATAAATTCAGGAAACTACACGGTGATTTTTTAGTATTATGAATGACTGCTTATCTTGTCGATTTTAATTGGGCTATCACGACTTTCGTTATTACAGAAAAAAGTGCATTCAGAATAAGACGTCATAAAATTCAGCGGCCCATATGTATTTCCACGCAATCACAAAGTTTTACGCCACTGCAGTAAAACCGATATACGACATAGCTCATCTAATCCGCTCAAGTAAATCAGTTCCATTTTTTTCTTACCATACTTTGCGCCGCTTTTAATCATTTTATTAAAATTGCCCTTTAGTTAAAAGTTCTTTGATAGGCACAATTTTATATTATCAGCGCCCATTTAACGGCATAGATGTTTAAATGAAATTATTTTTTTTCCTGAATTAATTGAGAAAAGAATAAAGTGTAATGCGAAAGGTACGAAAAATAGTACGGTACGAAATAAATACCGAACTTCGTACCGTAACCGTACCAAGTACGAAAAATTGAAAAATGAATCGTAAACGTACTATCGTACCGGAAAATTCAATCGTACCGTACCGAACTCCGTAACCGTTACCGTACCGTACTTCCAGCCTTGCTGTGGAGCCAAGGATCCACCCTGCAATTGTGAAAGCAGATTCCAAATATGATGCTGTGGTGGTGAAAGGGAACTTGATGCATGCAAAGATTCTTAAATTTGAGAGGCTGAGAAAGTTTCATATTTAAAGTGAAGGCTAATAGGTTTCGGTCAAAAGTCCGTAGAAGTAGATGTCCGCCACTTTCTTTGTGCATAAGATTGAAATTATCCAAAAAAATCATAATTTGCTTTTCAATAAAACTTGTTTGAACTTGTTTTACCATTGGAATGGTTCTAAAAACAAACCTCAGTCTTGCTTTCAAATGCTACATTTTAATATATTCATATTAAACCTAAATTCGAGTACTAAATTCTTTTAGAAATAATTGGCATTTCAGAAACCAAACTGAGTGGTCGTAGTGGCACATGGTCGCAGGAGTCACACAATATTATTACTGCAGTTGAAAGAATTGCCAAGTATGGTAGGGAGCTCTTTCTTGAGACCCGAGGAGTTTCGAACATGCTCTCCCATCGTTCATTCCGCCGTCGATACCATTATTTCAAAACAGGAGCACTCATAGGACACAGTTCCCGCACATTTAAACCATAGCAGTTAAGTACCGTTTAAAAATGTTACCCACTTAGAATGCAGTCACTGGGCATTACCTCACGTTTTTACAAGTTAGAGACTAAATCCGCTGATCAGAAACAGATAAATTATATTTGTTTTATTTTCAACCTGAAGCCTTATAATATTAGCTCCATCAGGTGTCACGGCTAGAAAAAAAACTGTGAAATTAGAAAACCTAGAAAACTTATGACCCCTTTCACCATTGTGAAATTCTGTTTTTTTTTTGTGTAATTAGAATCTTATTCTTTTTCTCCCGCATTTTTTGCATGGTGATAAATAAAATTACTATTATTACTAGTATCTTTAAATTCCCATTGATAACAAACACAGTAAAAAAATAACCACATGCCTGCTGAATATCAACGAAAAAAAAAAAAAAACTTTTTGATGGTCACAAAAGGCGTAAAATCCGGGTCCCTTCCGATTTGAACTAAAATACTTGCTCCTCTGGGATAGGATTGGATTTTATTCTAATAGGAAAAATTAGCCATCCACGACTTTTCGCTGTAATTCAATTACAAATTTCATCAGGTATAAATTGATCCTATGTATTATTTTTTACGGCTACGAATATGACCTCGCCTTAAACATACTGGTACGAATTGACCAGGGTGCGAATTGACTGGCAATCGTTTAAACAAATGCATCAATGTATTTTTTTTTTTTCCCCAATTTTTTTCTTCATGCTTGTTTATGTCTGATTTTCAATTTCGAATGAAGTTTAACCAACATAGGGTGCCCGGTTAATCAATCGCTGAAGCGTTGGGAATACGCTTCGAGCTATATGCATCTCTAATAGTCTAATGTCCTGGAATCAAACCCCAATTAGGGATGATTATAGGCGAGAGGTCTGCTAGACGCGTCGCCGGTGCACGACGGGTTCCTCCAGCGATGTCCATGCACAGGAAAAATCAGTGAAATGACAAGCCAAAGACCTTTACATTTGAAACTGGTGACGGCACGAGAGGCCGTCGTGGTTCGCCATATGGGGTGGCGGTCAATTCGCACCAGTATATAACACTATTAAAACTCGTACCCTGAAAAAATAAACATTGGTCAATTCGTACCCTTGCCGAACGTTCGCGGGAACTTGCCTGTTTATGAGTTTTGGCTGTCCGTGCGGCGGTGGTGTACAGCGGCAATAAGATTGATTAGGATGTCATTTTCATCCCGCGGGAGAGGAAAGCCGGGAATACAACTTAACCATATAGCGAACCACGACCTCTCGCGCAGATACCCGTTCCGAATCGGGTGAAGGTATTTTGGATTATCCTATTTCTCATTTTTCGTGTGTATGGACCTTGTTCAGTGTTGGTGGAGGAAGCCTTAAGCAGCGCTTACCGGTACGTGAACCACCGTGCACCGAGAGACGATCTCTCGCATATAATTATCAGGTCTCATGAAGTTTAGTACGGTACCATACAGCATATATCCGATTATCATAAACATTTCCCATGTTGGGAAACGACTCATCCTAACCCGGGAGACAATGCCAGATACTTGCAGCATCGGCGCCCCTAGTTTGGATGGGAATATTCTGCCAGTTTTTATTTTGATGACATTCGGGAATAGGATACTAAACTTCACTAGACCCTAATAATCATCCCTCATGAATTCGAACCTGCGTCATGCCGATTAGAGATGCGCATGCCTCGAAGCGCACCCTATTCTGCAATCCCAACACTTTACCAAACGGACACCCCGGATTGAATTATCGTGTGGTATATTATGTGAATCAGGGGTGGTACCGGTATGGAATATAGAAAGCCCCTATACCAGGTCTGATAGAATTAGGTACCGGTACCGTATTTTTTTTAATTAGAAAAAATTTATTTTCATGTATTAACTAACATAATATGATGAATATGTCATCATAAAATTGGATACCAGTACCTGAACACACTGCACAATACTGAATATCAGGTAATGCAAAATGGATGAATTATATGAACATCAAAAATTTAATGAAACAACTTTAAATGGAATGGTAATAACTCATTGATAATGGTAATAAATTTGTGCTTGGTATTATTTGTTTTCGAATCTGTTTATTATTGGGCTTGTGGGGTTGTTTGATATTATCGGGTCAATCGACCTAAATTTGGACATAAACATTTCTGATTTGGCATCATCAAAACAATAAATTCGTATTTTGAAGCGTATTCACTTTACCGATTGCTAACCCTGAACCGGGAACCACCGTGAAATTCTTTTTTTTTCCTTTTTTGAACAACAGACTAAAATGGCTTCTCCTCCAGGTTATCTTATCTTATGGGACAAATCAAACACCCCTACTTTTTACAGTAAATTCATTGCAAATTCCGTCAGAGAATTGACTGGAAATCATCATTGTGTCGTATTCTTGGTTTTTCTCTCCAACAGGATAAAAATGAAATCTTGTTCGAAATTTTATATTCACCCCGTGTGGAGTGTTACCTCGCTGTACAGTGCACTTTCACTTTTCTAAATCAGTGCACAGATGAACGTATTGGCTCCCCCCATATTTCCTCATTTGATTAAGTGCCCTGTTTACATAGGAATACAAAAGAAACCTTCGTGCCACATATAAATGCCTAAGTTAGCAATGACAATGTTTTCACATAATCTTGCAATTGTTGACTATTAAACGTCAAGAAATTTTCAGAACATACTAAATGACATATCCATTTTGTAAATTTTGATTACAACTGCTAGTATAGATTTATTGGTTCACAACAGATTTATTGGCCTAAATTTCAATGATTAATATGTTATTCCATATTTGTAAATTACCATGCATGCCCTTAGATTATTTGTGTCTTTATTTCATTCGGTTTTTTCTTCGGCCACGCAAGAACGCATCAAATGCCCATTTCCCTCAGATCACAAATTTTGAGAATTAACAAGGTGCTAAATTTGAACAATATCATTTGCTGTTATTAATTAACAGGACATTGTGATAATCAAAATGAGTCCGTTATTATTGTTTATTATTTGATCTTCCCCGCATTTAATTAATTTTTTTTGTCACACACCTGTCAAGATTAAACGTTTGCACCTGGACATCGAGAATATATTTTGATGACTTATAAACACCAATGTGTTTATTTGGTAGGGCGTAAATTTGAAACGCAAATAATAGGTGAACACGCTTGTACAAGGGTAGTTAAGATATACCTATGCAATACAATTAGCACAATTGGGCTCAACAAACGTTTTATTTCTTGACCATGCTTGTTCAGTCATCGTTTTATATTTTATAGAAAGTAATACAATTGTGCGTTATTTTACTCAACATTTAAAAGATAAATAAAAACACAGATATATTTGTCAATACATTAATTCGATACGAAATATTATTTGACACATTTTATGAACTTCAAAGCATGATTGATGACATTCAATTGTCAAAAATCAAGCCCGCATTTTGCAAATACTGCGTGTTTTTCCATTGCATTTTTAGTTTATGCTACAATGTGTTTTGTACTCGTATTCCCGAAATAATGTGCCAGGGTGATCAGGTGAAAAATATACGTGTTATGAGAATATAATTTCCTGGTTTGTCATACTTCAGCTGCGGGGTAGTTGGTACTCAAGCCAAACCAAGTTACACACTAAGTTATATCACTGTTTAGTGATTGTATTCCTCTGTTTCTTTTTTTTTTTTAAAGTTTGCAAATGCAGATATCTTAAGTATTATTTACACGTTAATTGCCTATAATAAATACTGTTGGTATTAATTATTCAATCAATTATACATTATTTATTTAATTAATTTGGGTATATATGCCATATGTTTTTGATATTTTCATTCTTTTAATTTATTGCCCTTTTTTGTTTTTTTAATAAAAGAAAATAAATTGCTTTAAAACATTGAATAAACTATTCCAATAGTCCTTGTTGCTTTGTTTTGTTGCACCATATTCATTGTTCAACAAACAAATGCTGGTTGAGCTAATTGAGAGCTCAGAGAGACGTCTGCTCTGAACAGCTTCATCTGCCATCTCTCTGTTGAGTATGATATTTAGCGGTTAATCACTTTCAAAATTCTCAAGAAATCCGTAAAATGGATGCAGCCGAGTCGTATATTTTTGTGTATGACTGTCGATCTTCGAATGCAAAGGGAAGAAAGATTGGTATAGGAGGTGTATTCACTTATAAAGATTTCAAAGAAAAAATTCTACAGGTGAGGAAACAATTATCTCCTACTAACCTTATAAAATAAAGGTAAAAAAATCATGTTAAGGTTTTTGTTTTTATTTGGTATGCATATATACATAAAAGTAGGGTTGGCCAAACAGATCAGAAATCCTGTAAAAAAAATAATAAAAAACATACCGTTTTTCGCGGCCGATAAGTCGCTACTTTTTTCCAAAACTTTCCTTTCTGAGACTTATACGTTTTACGCTTCGACCTATGTATTGTTTTTTTCCCTGATCACCAGCGAATTGTGAAGCGTTTTATATTACGGTATATAAAAGTTATATATAGATGACGCGGCGACGGCCTGTACTTTCAAGATACGTCAAATTGTAGAGAGATTTGAATTAAATTGATAAGACTGCACCCAAATTTACCGTGTGCCTATTACATGCTCAATCTTTTTTGCTTGCCAACATTAGTGAATTTTCATTGGTACCCGTCATACATGCGTTTTAATTTGATGACGATCCGATCATGTGTGATGATCAATCGGAACGGCCAGTATTATATCATTCAATGCAAAACGGCGCAATAGGAAATGTATGTAGTTTGCAATCGACGCCATCCTCTAATTTAACGAAACAAGGAATTTAAACTTAGCATGTTCGACGCGAATTACTTTGACGTTTTGACAATGACGCAATCGACGCCAGCCTCTAAATTAACAAAACAAGGAATTTAAACTTAGCAAGTTCGACGCGAATTACTTTGACGTTTTGACAATGACGCAATCGACGCCAGCCTTTAAATTAACGAAACAAGGAAAAGTCTACAATTGTGACATCGAAAAATATATTTTGGTATTTAAAAGCTTGATTTATAAAAAAAAATAAATTATTTTATCGCCAATAATATATTGTTTTAAATACCCCCCTAAGGAATATAAACTTAGAAGGTCCGGCGCGAATTACTTTTGACGTTTTGACAATGACGCAATCGACGGCACCCTTTAATCAACAAAATCAATAAATTAAGAAAGTTCCACAATTGTACATTTTCACACTGTGTCTGTGATAATGTTTTGTACTATTGTAGAAACTGCTTCTGTTAAGTATGTTTTGTTTATGTTCACGACATGACGTCTTAGTAGGCAATGTATTAAGTAGGCAATGTATTAAAATGTAAAGTGTGTATCTCGATAAACAATAATTACAACAACAAGAAATGGCGAAATTAAATCAGAACCCTTCAAATTCTTCGTCTTCGGTGTCTGAGGAAAACAGATCATACAAATATATAGTCCTTATATAGTATAACTTCTGACGTCCTGCGGTCCACAAAAATGCCACAGTGTTGCTTTGTGTAACATATAGAACAAAAAATATGAATTGTAACAGTGGGGAGTATAAAGTGCACGGAACACATTTTGTACATTTGCTTTGTTCTTTGCTTCCGCGATATAAACGGAAACAATAAGATACACACACCTGGGGAAAAAAAAACGATGTTTTTACGTACATCGGCCCGGCAAACGACATTGCACACCTGGGCAAAAACGATAGTTGCGCTCGTTCCATACGTCTGAGTTAATAAATTTACTGTACGTTATTACTTTGGCGTTTGATAAGGCGCAGCGTGTGTTTTCCGTTTTTTATTTTTGAGGAGTCGTTCATCATCGGACGCTTTGCAACTATTACGGGTTTTGCGTCATATCTGTGTACAAAATAGCAAAATTTTTGAAAAATGACCCTTTGCGACCATTACCACGGAGGTGCTTATAGGCCGCAAAATACGGTATATATAGCGTCAGATAAACAACATTACCTTGTCAGAAATTTCATTCTGTCCAGCATAGGCCTTGATGAATCACACCTTATGTGACGTTTGCTAAGTATAATAATTAAATAACATACTGTTAGCAATACTCCCATGGAAAAAGAAAAGAATGAACTTGACCAATAATGATATCCATGTAAGCCTTCCCAATTCATTGCGTTGAATGAAGCTGCAAAGACTGATATGGCATGAAATGTCTCAAGATATTGGTGTTTTCGAAGTTTATTTGTGCATAGTCCCACTTTGAGCCTTCTCCATTGGGCTGTGCAGTGTTATCCAATCCCTAATACTTCGTCTAATTTTCAAAATATCCTCAAATTTTGTGAATTGTAACTCAAGTCTATGGATGAGTTTACTGCCAAGTTTTAGCTATATTCTCCGATTGTCTTGCGATTTATCTGTTCTTTTCAAAAAGCGCTCCAAATGACGTCTTCGACATTGTAGACACACAACAACTAAGTTCACCGCACTCAACGAAGTGTAGAGCATGGCTAGCCATTTATAAACATAGCATCATAGGCCAATAGTGGTTCGTGGCTGAATATAGGCAAGTTCAGAGCGCTATGGGGCAGTATTGGGGAATGTTCTGGGCATTCTTAGGGCAATCTTGAGGAGAGGAGTTGATAGAGATGAACAGTGTTTTCAGCAAGATGGGCCACATCATATGTGTGATAAGCTTGGCTAGGAAAGAAATTTGATCAGCCGGGGATGTGACATGCAAATGGGTAGTTTATTCACAAGACTTGAAGTTTGACTTATTCACACAAGTTTGACTTATTCAAATTTATTCAATATTTTGCCTGTCTCGACTCGATAAATATCCAAAATCATGAAATCAAATTTTTTTTTCATCATTCGACTAATGCCGCCCTAGTCTATTTGCAATCGCACTTATGCGCTTGCTTTAATTAAAGATTTTTCAAACAAATGAACACTTTTTACCACCTCTATCTGTCTGTCCGTTACCATTGCGATGGGATATTTCAATGCAAAAAATATTTTAAAATATAAACGTAGAAATAACTCCACCCAGCTATCTCCAGCTGCAATCCTCTTTCATATTCTAATGAAGTTTGGAATCCTTTATTGTCATATCTCACTGTCGTCGGTTACTTACGGTTTGTCCGTTAGTTATTTATCGATGAAATCCCAGTTATGAATTCGATGAAGTGAGCTTGGGCATCAAAAAATGTCTGAATGTATTGCAAAAACCTAGCATAATCTAGTAAAATGACATATTTTATAAAACTATTGCCTAGTCAAAGAATATGTGGACAAAATTAGGATAGAAAATTGTAGATTACTAAGTAATCGCGTTAGAAACTGCCTAATAAAGCTCAAATTCAGGTCCGAGGGAAATAATTTTCTGTTTTATGATGCTTATATAAATATGAATAAGTAAGCTGGCCATTTTTTCATAAATATCAATAAATATCATTGCTATTGGAATGACGAATGCATGCCAACAATTCAGAAAAATATTTAGCATTAATTTGCATTAATGTGTAGAAAAACAAGGCTAAACACCTATCCAATGCGATATGTTCGTCCGTTACTTCATGATGTCTGTCCGTTACTTTTAAGTATGTCTTTTCAACATAGGAACTACTTGTCAAGCAAACAAAATTTCAAATTTTCTAATACTTTATAGAAGCTTAATATGGATTAGTTTTCGTGCAGAAAAGTTGGCCCGATTGTACTCTTGGCAAAGATATAGAAGTTACAAAATAAGAAAATCAATTTGGATTAAGCAGTTAGATAATATGTTACCATTCAAATTTAACAGTTTATTTGTCATTTCATAAAGTCTTAAGTCAAACCAATTGAAAAATTTAGGCAAGCATGATAGGCCCTCACCGTATGAAAGACCACATGTCACTATGGTTATTATGTTAGAAAGTACAGGACTCCACAGTCTATCTAACATCCGTTCGTTATCATTAAAGCTATTGAAACATGCCCTAAGTTATTTCAGTAACAGAGTTGGTAATGGTCCGTCAGTTAGCAAAAATAAAATTTGTACTATAGTAATTGGTTTTTTCAAATTAATAATCACTTTTGATGCGAGTTAATTTATTGTTAAGTGTGAGCATATCGCTCTCTCCCATTGTCAATTTTTTAATTCCATTTTTTACTTTTTTACATCTGTATGTAATTTTCTGGTCGGACAAAACAATAATGTCTACATAGGTACATATTTTATTCAGTCCAAAAAATTATTACTCTCGGAAATGCAATAAATTTGTGAATTCACAAACTACTAATAATTCATCATATTTTTCATTATTGTGCTTGCAATTTTTACATTACACTACATTTATGTAAGTCACCACAACCTACTTTTATTCTCTTTAGAATTTTGCAAAATCCTTGGAAGAGAAGATGAATTTGTTATAACTACAACTAACAGGAACCTCATCTCAGATGATCAGAGCTATGGTAAGTCACACTCGAAATATATTATTACTTATATTTTCGGTTGCACAGAATTGCTGATTGTCACAATCCCCATAATTATGAAGAGAATCCTCTTCATCTAGAAAACAGTTGCCTTGAAAAATTACCCAGTGCAATTTCATCTATTTCATACCAGAAATAAAATTCCACATTTACAACAGTGCTAGAATGTAATCAAGCCCATGAACTCAGTGTTTTTACCTGGGAGAAGATATTAAACATCTTTGCTCTTTAAAGAATTAACAAGCTTTTAAATCTTTGAAAATATTCCTTGTTTATGATATTATAGGACATTTCTATACATGTTCAAATATTCGATTCAAATCTTAAAAATCATTCGTCCCAATTGTGAATTCAAAAGCTTTTCAATTCGTGACACCCCTAGTCGATGTTATTTTTAACTTCAGCTACTGCTGTAATTTTTCTTTTCTATCGTTGATTTGTCTTATGCAGTGAAATTTTCTATCATCATATTTCATTAGATACAAATTAGAGCTTGGGCTATGCTATGTGACTGATATTATTTTCACTGGTCTCTGTAGAGTCAAATAATATAATTTTGAATGAATTTGAATTGTGAAATGAATTTGTGTGTGGAAGCTGTCATTTTGTAATATTATATTCCTGTGAAGAGTAGCAAATATACTTTGTCTGTATTTTGCAATATTGCTGGGGAACTTGGCAAGAGTCAATTATGACTTATCAGTTATGACCTATCAGCCTGATTTATATTTTTTGAACACACGTGAAGAATTTCATTTCATTTTATATGATAATTTAGAGGACTTCTCAGTCTGAGTGGATATTGCCATGTTTAATTTTGATGTGTCAAGTTAGTGTCATTATGTGTATCCGTACCAATTTTTGTATTTTAGTTGATATGATAGAGTCTGGAGATACCCTGTATATTCTTAAATCCGTGGTTCAACCTCTTATTGTGCCAGTTTCGGAGAGGATAGAATTATCAACCACATTATGAGATACAATAATCAAGAGTGGAATTTACGAGTATTATGCCAGCGAAGGCAACATAAACCCCTTCGTGAGTGTATCTATTGAATATTGCTATCATAGGTTTTTAAAGGAAATTGCAATTGAATCACCCTTGCCCATTGTGGATAACCTGACAACACCTAGCAGGGTATGTAGCCACTGCCGGTTCGGGGTGTGGCTGGGTCCGTCAATTTTTTGACCACAAAACTAGTCTATTAAGGCTGAAAGCCTTTGTTCACAAACATGCATAAACAAACCATTTAAGTGTAAAAACTGGGCCTGTATCCTGTACCTATATCAACCCCGGTCGACATTATTACCAAGAAGACTGTTTTATTGACCCAATCAAACAACATGAATGATGTGGTACTATTGGAAATTAAGGAAATAAATAACTTCTTTTCCTATAGAATTGTTTCATTCAATGCAACGAACACGCCATTTGTGACAATAGTGCTGCATTTTAATCGAATAATCACAACACTGTCGTCCGTTCAAGATCGGATTCGTTCAAGCGGCCAATAATACAGTCATTTTCGAGTGTTATTCCACTCATAATATGTAATTGATTGGTCGAAATCGCATTACTTTCC
>CAVMBJ020000289.1:5000-12492 GCA_963675895.2 Styela plicata
TGGGGGGGGGGGGGGGAGGGGGAGGTTTGGGGGGGTTATTTCAACAGGAGGTTTGAAACCTATCCAGATGATCCTACTAATGGTGCGGTTGGGGGAGGCTCAAAGTCAGTGGGGTTGACCTATTTGATCTTTCAGATTTGGGGGGGGGGGGGGGGGGGGGGGGGGTTGGTTTTTCCTTTGACGGGGGGGGGGGGGTTATTCAGTTAGAGGAATGGGTAGGGGGAGGTGTGGGGGTGGGGGGGGGGTCGGTGGGGTGGGGTGTAGGGGTACACTGGTTAGGGGTGACCCCCTGCTCCGGGGGGGGGGTTGGGGGTGGGGGGGGGGGGGGGGGTGAGGGTGGTGGTGGTAGGAGGGGGGGGGGTGGGTGGGGGGGGGGGGGGGGGGGTGGGGGGGTGGTTGATCTGCGGTGGGGGGTGGTTTTTTTCATAGGTGGGGGATTCAGCGTTCGGGGCCAGAGGGGGGATGTGGGGTGGGGGGGGGTGGGGGGGAGGGGGGGTTTCCAGGGGGGGGGGGGGGGGAGGAGGGTGGGGGGGGGGGTGGGGGGGGGTGGTGTGGGGGGGTAGGGGTGGGGGGGGTGGTTGGGGTGGGGGTGGGGCGGGGGGGTGGTGTGACCTGGGGGGGTGGGGGTGGGGGGGGTGGGGTGGGGGGGCGGGTTGTCGTTTCCCCGCGCGACTACTAGAACTAAAGGATTTTAGCGTTTTCCGTCTAACGTCCGCCTTGCTAAAAGTTTCTGCGGCTGTCTTTTGTGCTATATAGGGCTGAAGAGGAGAGGTGTTCCAATGTGTTGAACGAGTTAGTTTCAGTATTCCTAGGTTGGTGTCCGATCCCAAAAGATTATTTCCCTTTGTAGGAGTGGTGACCTTGGGGACGCAATCTCCCACATCGACTTCCCTCCCCCATCACCTCGAGTCAGCGCTCTGCGCCTGCGACTGTCAATGGGTGCAAGTTCCCAACTAAACGCTTCCACATTTTTCTTTTTGAAGGATGATCTAAATCTACATAACCGGGCTTGTATCTGGGTTATCGTGAGTTAGGGGTTCATTCGGCTTTTTGATTGTCGTACAGTGCAAGTTCAAATTTTCTTGGATTGATTGCATGTTTTTTTCTTTAGGTGTAGGGGGGCCTGACAATGTATATTTGCAGTGAACTGTTTGATCTTGCTGGTTCATTTAAGTTGGTTATTGCGGGGGGGGGGGGGGGGGGGTCGTGTTAGGGTGAAGGGGAGCGGGAAGTTTGGTGAGAAGGTGTGTGTGTGCGGGCAGTTGGAAGGAGGGTGACGGCGGGGGGGGGGGGTGTGTGGGGGCGGCTGGGGGGGGCGGGGGTTGGGCTGGGTGTGGGGTTATGGAGGTGGTTGGTGGTTGTGTTGCGGGGGGGGGGGCGGGTGTGTGGACGGGGAGGCGGGGGAGGGTGGGGTGGGGGGCGGTAGTGGGGTTTGGTGTGTGTAGTGGGGGGGTGGGCGCGTGCCGGGTGGGGTGGGTGGTCTGTGGGGGGTGGGCGAGGCGAGAGGTGGGCGGTAGGGGGAAAAGAGCAGGTGTGAGGAGTGGGTCGGGGGGAGTGGGGGTGGAGAGGGTGGTGGACGGGTGGGGAGGGCGGGAGATGGGGGGGGGGTGGGGGGGGGTGGGGGGGGACGTGGCCCATGTGTCAATGACATTCGACCGCATGGTCGGTATATATAATTGGTTCGCGCGGTAAGTATGTTTTTGCACGAACGAATTTACCATCTTTAGTATAATGGGGAAAGTCAGTCAGTGACATTTTTTGGTTAAAATACCTCAATTAAAAATGAATGTAAACCCATGATTGAAATATGAAAGTGACCTTGTGGCATGTTTTTTAAAGGTCACTTTCGCACTGTTTCCGCATCCTGTCCTGTTCACGGGGGGGGGGGGGGGGGGGTGTGGGTGGGGGGGGTCACAATGCACTCCAACTGACACCCATAGTGTTTCGTCAGAGATTTACCTTCATGTGATTAATTCGTGATTGGCGCTTCCCTTTAGGTACGTGAAATTTAAAGTCCCTTCAGGTGGGTCCTAATTAGACCGATTTATTTTGTCCAAAAAAAATGTCGTCGCTGCAACTTGTAAATTGCGACCTATGTTGACACGAAAACGTTAATAACCAAATGCCACTGTTTCAAATCTAAGAGACCCGGATACATCTTCGGAAAAATAGTACCTGCCGGTCGAGCCTGCGTTATCGCTGTGGGCGGATGGATTTTGTTCGGAAACGCTAGTTTCCGCTGCAATTGAGGAATGTATAATGTTCGCGGGTCTTACTGCGTGGACGGTTTAACATTTCCCCATTAACTAGTGTTTCGTGAATTAGTAGTATAAGACAATGATGGGGTAATAATAATTAAGGTTAATATGGTTTCCAATCTCAAAGTCATTATAGGTGTGGGTAAAATTTGAATGTCTGAAATATATTTCTTAACTCACAGCTCACTTCGTTTTAAAAACCAGCTCAATAAATATCTGGTTTAAGCGTATAACGTTTAAATCCGGCTGCAAAGGTTACCGTCAAAATAACGCCAAAACGGGTTCCTTTAAAAACAGGTGAAGGCCGGCCATCACACAGCCATCCCCGTTGCTCCAACATTAAAACTTTTCTGGTACATGACGGTGTTTTTCGATTCTCGTGTGTGTTCTACCGACGACTGATCCAAACGAATCCCCGACCAAATGTTTGCATCTTTCAAATGTCATCTAGAAAACACCTAAAACTAGCCGAGTTTCGAATAAGGAATATGTCGGTGCCTATTTAATTAATTTCGACATATTAAAAATACTGAGCTAAGCGAATTCCGTTCGCCGCGAGACAACCCCATAACCTCCTCCCCAATACGCCCACGCCACTGATTGAATTTATTTTCAGACTCCGTTCAACCGCTAGTCACACGAAACTCGAACGTCGCCACTACAAAGAAAACACAGAAAGCGCGTAGTACAGCGAGCGGTCGGCACAGTATGGGGGGGGGGGGGGTGTGGGGGGGCACTTATTTAACGTTCTAAGCGCGCTTTGCACACTAGCCCACTGTGCATACGAGCATCAATGGGTAGTAGTTGGGTGTGAGGAGGTTGATGTTACAGCTAAGAGAACGGATAGTATACGAGGCCGTGATATAGGCAAAACAAAGCAACAGGTACAGCGAACGCTAATACTTGAAAAGAAAAAAAATAACGTCAACAGAACGCTTCGGACGAAGACAGTATATTCTTTAAGATGTAACCAGAAGAAGGAAGAAGATTGTATGGTCACTTCAAAAGTGGGGGTTTGGGGTGCTTTTACGTCAGCGCTACTCGGCCTTTTGGCTAAAGATCAAGTGTAGTAAACTGTTCTATTCATATTAATACACCAAATTGTGGGGTACGTGGGGGGTGGCCCCCAGATCGGGGGTGGGTGGGGGCGTGGATTGGGGGTATTTAATTTGATGTGTTGAAACGAGAGGGAGGGAGCGTGGGGGGGTTGGTGGTCGTTGGGGGGGCTGGGTATGGTGCCGGGGCCGGGGGGTGGGCGGGCGTATTTCGTGTGGGGGAGCGGGGGGGAGCGGGGGGGGGGGGGGGGGGCGTGGGGGTGGGGTGGGGGTCGCACTGTTGAGGGGCGGATGTGGGGTGGGGCGAGTGAGTGCGAGGGGGTGAGCAGGGGCGCTGTATCGGACTCGTTGCCTCTCCAATTTGGGAAAGTCCTTTCCTATCGCCCTTCTCAACCAAACAAGCTGGTTTCCATTATATCCTGTACGCCTGGGCGCTTGAAAACAAGTAGTGCCGCTGCCCATTGGCCTCAAGACTCTACCAAAAGATGCATACCATAAAAGCATTTTTGCCAACGCCTCCCCAGTCAAATGCGTAACTCAAATGAGAGTTGGCAAAATCTTTGGTTTCTTTCAAGATAAAACAAACTGGCGAATACAACGTCCCTGCCAGCCTAATACACGCAACAATCGATTTTATTCAATATTATACTAAATTTGTTATGATGATTGTCGTGTTTATAAACAGGCGTATTGCGTCAGAAAGCGATTGTAGTTTAGTTTATTTTCAAAGCCTAATTAAAATCGCGCCAAACCATCACCCACGATAGCGCCGTTAGCAGTGCTGAAGAAAGGGAGACAAGTCTCCCTTGTATACAACCGCCACCCTTCCCAATACGATCAGTAACAACACAGCTGCCTGGATACTGCCTAATAAAGCTTCCAATTCAATCGAAGAAATACACACATCAGCGGGTCGCCCGGCGGTTTCAACCATATCATCGACAATCCCAGGGAGAGCAGGACGCCCGATCACGAGAAGTGTGAAGAGTCTTGCGTGTCGGGGGACTCACCTACGTCAAGGACAAAAGTCCGAAAGTACCAACTGCCTTGCCCCCTTAGCGACGCAGTGCAAGGTCGGCCCGGACCCCGCGGGTGGGAGGGGATGAGCACAACATTGGGAAGCTGCTATAATTGCCCCAGCGTTCGACGCACTTTCCAAGAACCTCATAAGAGAGCTCATAAATTATGATTGCAAGTCGGAGAAAGCCGGCAGTAGTTTAAGGAAGTTTCGACTTGAGCTTCATGGAATTTATTGTTTTTGTTTTTGTTGTTTGAAAGCGAGCTATAGCGATTGGAATGTTCCAGCTAAAAATCTTCCAACAGTGTCTTCGGTTTTCCTTCTGCGTTTGCAACGTAGATGAATGAATGCCCGTTTCGAGCGCGCTTCTACCGAAATATATACCTCAGAAGCGAGCTCAGCGCTGAACAATAAAATAAACGAAAGAGCCATTTTTTTCTTCGACGACCACGAGCGTTCTCTCGCTATCTCAATTTCTCGCCTCATTTGCAAATACGCGCGGCCTATAAATAACTGCGCGAGACTTGCCCGACGGCATTCTCCTCATTTCACACCTCGAGCGACGACGATCTTTTCACGATGGCAGCAACCCAAAGGTAGCAAAGCGAAAATGAGTCAATAAGAAAGCACAACGCCGCAAAGACGGCAAGAAGAAGCGCAGAGCGAAAGAGAAAGGAAAGCTTCAGCATATTACATCTACAAATTGTTGAAGCAGGAATCACTACCCCCGATACTGGAATCTCCATCAAGGCAGATGACATTCATGAAATTCATTCGTCCAACGACGTGTTCGAAAAGAATGGCCACCAGCGAGCATCCACACTTAGCTATGGCCCACTACAACAATGCGTTCAAACAACGATTCAGCAGTCGCGAAAATCCAGACTGCGCCGTACCCGATTGCTTTTGCCCGGCGAGCGCTCGCAAAAGCACGCAGTTTCGGAAGGTACGAAGGCTGTCACCAAATTACACCAGCTCAAAGTAAGTCTTAGAGACGACATCGCCAAACAAACGGTCCTTATCATGAGAACCACCCATGAACATTTTGTGCAGAGAGTTGACAGTGTGTTTTGTCTTTCATATTCTTGACTCATAGCCTAGAACCGCCGCTCGCTCAGGGAAGACGCGAGGCCGGAATGGCCGTATTTTGTGCGCGAGTCCTTCCCGGGCGGAATTCGTCGTGTTGCCTACCGGCCCTAATGAATAATTTTTGGACTCTGTGCCTCTGGGGCTTGCGGCACAATGGAGGAATATTCCATCCACACAGTATTCGGTCAACCGCACCAAAAGGCTACCCCGCCTGAAGTGGTTGCCCCGTGTGCCCGGGGGGGTCTTTCGATTTTCGAGTGCAGGAAGACTCTTCTTAAACTCTCAGCGTGAACAAAAGCAACGCGACGAAGCAGGCAAACACTAGGCTATATCTTTTTCTTCGCAACTTATGAAAGTTTCTCTAAATTATTAGAAGCATGAGGGGGGGGCTCTGAAAAAGAGCCGTTTGTTGTGGCAAGGTCCTGTTTAAAGCTCGTTCGCCTCTGATACGACGCGCCAACTAGAATGTTCTTTCGGCATGATGGTGTACAACTTTGGCGTTGTGATCGCAACAAAGGTTGCGGTGTCTTCCGAAGAAGGCCAAGACCAAGTAAGCTATTTCGCTTATGCCTCTTGCAAACGCCATCACGGAGCTTGCTCTGCAAAACGCAAGTCGGTCTTGAAGTCCTTGGGCGATTTCACAACGAACCAATCATGAGGAGGGGGGGTGGGTGAGGGGGGGGGGGTGGAGGAGGGGGGGGTAGGGGGGGGGAGGGTTTGATGTTAGGGCGGATGAGCAAGTTCGGGTCGACTTCTGTAACCGACGGATTCTCCGTCGATGGCGAAGGTGCCAGGCATGTAACGGGGTGATGGTTTCTTCACTCCGCCGTGGCGGGCGCGCGCTACTACTCCCCCTCTGATGCCATGGTGTAGCAATCTGCTATTCTTGGGGCTTTGCCCACCGGTGCTCTATTCTCCCGCCTTCATGCCCTTTGTGCGTGCCATTATCGACTTCGATGCGGTATATCTTACCCTGCACGATTGGAATGATATCTTGTTTGCTTCTCTCGCATTATATTAGCGTAAGGTCAGTCGACATCGAAGTTGTCCAATTGTTCGCGCGCCTACGGATTGTTTTCTATCGTTTGTCGTTGACGTCCCGCGCCTTTCGTTGAATTACGGTTATCTACACGCCCGAAAGACATCATTCGTCGGTCGAACACCACACGAGCAATCGTAAAACACTTCTTGTCTGGACGCGGTAAAGGATGCTAGTTGGCTTGGGAAAATGGAGAGCGAAAAGAGGCAATCGCAAGGTTGTTGCGTGACAAATATCCAAGGTATCACAAAGCCGGCCATCTTGCCGTTTGCTCCGCGACGGTGGTGTCATAAAAAGTATTAAAAATCTCTGGACTCATGCTAACGAAGAACGATGGGCGTTCTCAACAGAGTTCTTGGAGAATGTTAATCTGCGATCGTGCCGGTAACCTACACCGATCATGCCAAAGAGAAAAGAACCGTTACCCTTCCTCTGGACGTTGTGTACGCTTCTGAAAAGACAAGGACGTAACTCTCCTACGGTTTTCGGAGGATAGTCGGTCAATAATATCCTCAACACAAAACGGCTCTTATGTTCAGAGCCACCAGATTCGTTATTCAATACACTTGCAGTTTGGTTTGGCCTGTGCGCCGATCGCCAGTCACTCACATACATAAATTCAGACCGTGGCGTGAAAGAACCAACATCGTGTTTACGTTTTCGCATGGCCCGACCTGAACGCCGCGCCCATTGTCTGCTCTCAGCTTGACAGGCATAATAGTAGTTAGATAGATTGTAGTTTCATTTCGAAAAATTTGTTTCGTTTTTCGAATCTTCATTGGCTGCCAAGAGTACGCCCTTACGCGCCACTCGGAGTAAATAAGCACTTATACTCCCTCGAAATCGAGCGGCATGTCTCGCGTATCTCGTGCAAAATAATCGGGGGGCTCTGAGAAACCTTTTGGTAGGTACGTTGTTTTTAACCCACGCCGCGAGCTAAGTGCTTAAAATCTCGTGCGGCCGACGATGTTTTTTTACCGTCTTCTTCTTGGGTGCCCGCCTCTTTGGTGTTTTCTTCACTGACTTTTTGGGC